>JARYGA010003075.1:0-81606 GCA_030545235.1 Helianthus tuberosus
TACTGTAGCTAGTTTGAAAATTTGAATTTGAACATGTATGATCCCGAAAATAATTTGAATTTGAAAACAGTTTTGGTAAAACGATCTTATATTATTTATAAGACCTTGTAGACATGCGAGAAAAGTTGGTTTGGTTTCTGCTTGATAGTGGATATCTTTAGTAAAATGATGTAGTGTGTTCGTGTTTTAATGACTATGTTAAATAGGAAATTCATGGGCAAGAGAGTCATTGGACCAATTAAGTATCTACAAGCGGTAAGGGAAAACATAAGGTCATAGGAATCGGAATGAAATGTTTTTGGTGGAATAGTTTCATGAAATCAATGACGAGGATAGAAAACACATAATAAGATGGATATCGAATAAACGACATCAATGACAAGTCAAACTTGTTGGGTTCTTATAACTTAGTGAAGTCATGCTTTAGCCTATAAGTGCACACTCATCTTAAGAGTTCCCAGGTAAGCATAACTGATCCCTCGAGTTGGGATTTATACGAAGTGCTTGCCTAGACAGAAAACTCGGGATACAGGCGTCCACCCTTCCAGATTGCACGAGTTCGTTATTAGAGCCCAAGACTCTGATGAGAATTTAAAAATCAGAAGAGGTTTTGAAAATAATCCCCTAAGGATAGCTGATGAGCATTTGTATAGTGTAAAGAGTCTAAAGGTAAAATACGCGCTGACGAGGCTTCAGTGTGCAAAAGATAAGGATATGTATAAAGATAACAACGCGGAATGAGTACTAATGGATAGGAGTCCTAGGTAAGTTATAGTCTAGGTCAAAAGTAATTTCTAATAACCTAAATCCCTATAACCATGGCTCTGACACCAGTCTGTAACACCCTGACCGGAGACGGAAAAGTCAAAGGGCATCACGTAACTTGATAGAATGCATTTGAGCACATGGAGATTTAGTTAAGTTGAAATATGATTAAGGTTCAATTAAATAGATTGCATTCAAATCCAAAAGGAATTCTTGAACGTAAACAAAATACAACATAACAAATAAATCACAATTACAATTGATTTCGAATTTAGTCTAAGGCATAAGTCTTGAATCAATCCTATAAGAAATATTCTTGCAAATCATAGCATCATACATCGTCACCTGAAACATATGTTAGGAGTAAAAGGATCAACAAAGGTTGAGTGAATTCATAGGTTTTGTTTTGCAAAAATATTAATGTGATATGGATAAAGTTTCAACAAAAGTGGTTGTCGATATGTCTTTATAGCAAAAGAGTAATACATGTAGTTACTTAATGGTACATTCAAACCTATGACTATACTCGGAAATATCATCCATCCTTCCTTGTATGTATGTATGTAGTGGTTCCAAACAAAAACAACAAAATTGCAAAGTTGGAAGTTTGGATGGGGTGTAAATCCTATAGCTCTATAATATAACAGTTGGGCTTTTGCAAGTTAATGAACGTCAACTTCTTAAAGCAACAACAACAAGTATTAAGCAAATGCAAAGGCAATCGGGGGTAACCACAAAATAGCAAATAGTTTGTATCACATTGTAACATATGTATCATCCCAAAAATAATGTAAAAATGGACTATGAACTCACCTTGATTTCGGGTAAGTCCAAACAAGTATGCAAAGTGTGAGAGTTCTTGGAAATAAGATTCCACGTCACTCTAATTGATTGAACATGCAACAATGTGGAAAATGTATCAACAATAATGTTTAAGTGAATAATTGGAAATCCTAAATCTATAGGATTTGGTAGTGTTTTGTTTAAATGGTAATTTAATTGAGAACTCGGAAAATGAATATGTGATGTAGCGCGTGATACGAAAATGAAGATCTAACGCGTTGATTCTAAGAATACCCGCGAAGATCTTTTCCCAAACCCCCAAATTCGTCACAAAAGACAAGAATTTAAAAAAAAGTCAAACAATTATTTTATAAAACTCCAAAAACTCCCCAATACAAATTACATGAGAACTTATATAGAGTTTTTATGATCAACTCAATGGACATAAATTAAAACAAAACTTAATGAACACTAAATGTGGATTTATTTCGTTACATAATTGAGTCGATACTTGATATTCCCGCATCATTCTCCCCACCTTTGGAAAAACTCGTCCTCGAGTTTTGTCCCAGGCTAAAGCCACCTGGATCGAAAGGAACATCAATCCGATTCTTTTCGATTATTATCAAGGCCCGCCCAAGTAGTTCTACTTCACGGGTCATCTCGTTTGACTCTGAACCTGTACCACCTGGGTCGAACGGAGCATAGGACCATTTCTTGTTCACTATTGTCTTGACCATCTCAATTAATATAGTTCCAACTAAATAACCATATAGTCGTAAACCATGAACCTCATTGCATTTTTTTACAAAATACCCATCAAGTTTAACAACCTTTTCTTCGTTTTGATCAATATGAGGGGCATCTTTTGACGACATAGCTTCTCCAACCTCCACAATCTGGCCATCAACCAAATTTTCAAATAGTACCTCGTACCAGATTTTTACAACATGATAATTTTGTATACCGTGGTTTTCATCATCCAAAATAATTTCCTTAAAACTATTTGTTGGAAAATTACCTTTTAAAATTGTACAAAAGTAAATTTGAGAAGCACCAAAATCTATTGTGTTTCTTAATGCCTTCGACTTCATTGCTTTGCTCATGAAATTTCTTTGCAAGCCCCCCATGCTAACAGGTTGAGTTCCAAATGTAGCCGCTGGACCACCCGTTACCATAGTAGGACCATCACCCTTAACGCTATGACTTTTGAAACTTGATTCGTCATCACCGGCTCCCATGATCGTCGACTCTTTTTTGTGGTCATGTCTAATGGTGAGCACACTACCGATACCACCCGAATCATCGTCGCATGCCCAAGAATACCATTGCTCATCCTCGTATTCATCAAAACATGGTAGAGTGTAGTACAAGCGATAATCCCTCTCACAAGCCATTTTGAGCCAGGAATTTAGCTCTGATACCAACTGATGTAGCGCGTGATACGAAAATGAAGATCTAACGCGTTGATTCTAAGAATACCCGCGAAGATCTTTTCCCAAACCCCCAAATTCGTCACAAAAGACAAGAATTTTAAAAAAAGTCAAACAATTATTTTATAAAACTCCAAAAACTCCCCAATACAAATTACATGAGAACTTATATAGAGTTTTTATGATCAACTCAATGGACATAAATTAAAACAAAACTTAATGAACACTAAATGTGGATTTATTTCGTTACATAATTGAGTCGACACTTGATATTCCCGCATCAATATGTTATAAAGGAATTAATTGTCAAAAATATTTGTTTAACATAAATAATTAAATTGCAAAATTATGTAATTGATTTAATATAAACATTGGTGATAATAACTCAAATATAATTAACTTGTATAATTAATTAACATAGTTAAATAAAATAATTACAACCAAAACATAGTACAAGTGATATAATTAATTTATAAAATTTATAGATTAATTCAAATGGCCAATTATATATATAAATTGATAAATGATAAATATATAGTTTAAAAAAATTAATATGATAATTATATAACTAATTATCAAAATAATTAGGTCAGAATAATTAAAGATAATATTTTTAGTTGTTGAACTTGAATATTACTGATTTAAAATAATTATTATGTAAGTATATATTATGTATGGGAATATATATATATATATATCGTTTGTAAATTAAATCCTTGTAAGTTAAGTCCAAGAGTTAGATTGTTATGTTAATGTCCAAAATCACATATCAATACAAAGATGATCGGACGGTATGATTTACCATCACCTATCACCATGAGTATGATCGGATTGTATCACATATCAATACAAGTATGATCAGACAGTATAAATTACTCATCTCTTATCAATACAAGCATGATCGGATTGAAAGGAAAATAACAACATAATAATAGAGTTTGTAATTTAGTTAGCTTAACCAAATTACAAATCTTATCACAAGAATTATGGTAGACTCGGTTGGTTTAACCAAAACACTTGCCACCACAAGAACTATGATAGATTTGGATGGTTTTAATATTTGTAGTTATGTTAGTCACTAATAACAGGAAGTTAAGGGGGTTTTCACACCTCTAAATTCATGAGAATTAATCATACATAAGTGTCTTAAACATGGTTTTGATTAGAAGTACGGAGAATATAAGTTTCATGCATGTTAGTTTGAATAAAGATAAAGTATAAGATTAATCATCAAAACAGTAAGTTGGATCATGAAATGGTGTTGTTATACCTTAGATTAACAAGATAATCTGTTGGAAACAATCCTAGAGAAGATCCAAGCTTTGTAGCAGAAGATTTGATGAAGAAATGATGAAGAAAAGTGAGTTTGAACTCACTTGTATACTAAGAAAAATTCTGCACTTGTTCTTGAAAATGCAGAATTTTAGAGAGGATTTTGATGATTTAGAAGTGTTTGGCAAGTGAAATGGGGGCTAGAGAGGTTGTATATATAGTGTAGGGGGTAGGTGACAGATTAAAATGAGTCAAAATGGCTGCAATACGCGTATAAATGTGAAAATACAACAAGAATTTGCGGCTGGTCGTAGGTACTATTCATCCAGCGTTTCTTTTTTTTTGTTTAATACTATTGATTAAAACAAGCACTTTTTATAAAAGGGACCTATGCTAAAACAATTTCTAAAAATTATTAAAAATCATTTTGTAAAGTTTTACGCTAAAATTTATTAGAAAAATATCATTGTATAGTTTTTCGGTTTCGTAACGAAATTAAGTGTTTGTAACGTAGAATTGAATCTAGAATATGTATATAATAATTTATTATAATTAAGGCCTCGAAAAATAGGATACAAATATAGATAAAGATACTAAAATACAAGGCGTTACACAAATACAGTAATTGTTGCAATGCAAGTCAAAACAAATACAAGTATGAAAACCAGGGTGGTTACAGTCTCCCCTACTTTAGAAAATTTCGTCCCAAAATTTATTCGAAAGAGATCGTAGAATGTAATTGTAATGATTAGAAAGATAAGCAATGCGTTAGTTTCTAGAGCATTGTTTGGTGTTGATAATTTTGAGGAATCTACGGGAATCATTGTATAGAAATTGTCTTGCATGGCACTATGTTATGCTGAATTTGTAATGTAAATCTTAGGCAAACAAATGGGTGTACAAATAAACAAATAATGGATAATCACATAACCACCTAATGTTTTTATATGTCACCGTACTTAACAAGGCTTACTATGATTCTCATGCGTCGAACCTCGTAATTAAGTGTGCACCCAAAATTACGCGTTTCGTCGCATGGTTCACATAACACTTCTAGTTAAGCGAGAAAACAATAAGGTTGGGGTATCGTTTAAATCAAATAAGCATCAACATAACACAACATCAATTGAATCAAAATGTATTTCACATTAGCAATGACAGCATTGTTTGTTTGACAGTCCATTATGATGTGAACAAATTTACATTTGAAATAAGTCATGCAAAGGATCAAATTCAGGCTCAGATCTTTAGGGTGGTGGAGGTGGTAGAGGCAGTTGTACACGAGCAGCTAATCGTCTTAGCATGTCTTCCAACCATTCATTTCTTTCTGTCAGCCATTTTATTTGTTGAGACAAATTTCGAACCTGATCGTTTAACCTAGTCACTTCGACTCCCATTGTATCTGGAGGTAGATGCATTTGAGGCACCGTACTTGGGCCTGCTATATCAGTTGGTGGCAGTTGTTCTACTTCGTTCAATAGTGACTGGAAAGACTGTGGCAGTAACGGTGATTGCAAAAATGATTCCGATACTAATTGATCTTGGATCATCATGCTTTCATCAAACAAAGCTTCTTGCATCGTTGGATCCTCCTCGAAAACTATCGGTGAGAAGTTTTGTGAGACGTTTGGTGTTAGTGGTTGGGATAGGTTAGTTGTAATATGTTCTTGTATGTAAGGAAGCTGTGGTTGCATATCATATCGATAAAAAGATGATGGAGGAAATTGCAACAATGATTGTTGTAGATTTTGTGTGGAGGTACTTTCTAAGACAAATGGAGCTCCCTCCGACTGGAATGGTTGAGTTGGTGTAAAGCTAAGAACAGGGGTTAGCCTAATGGTGTTACAATTTACAATTCCAGGTGCCTTTGGTGGAGATAATCCTTGGATAATCTGGTCACTTAAGACACCTAATGATTTTGCTATTCTTGTAATGTAAGACCCTCCCATGAGACTTCTCAGGGGATTTGTTTGTTGACTAAGAAAATATGCAGCAAGCTCGTGGGCAATATTACAAGGAACTTGCTCAAAAATATTGTGCAGATGGAAGACTTTGGTTGAACTAACCCTTTGTTGATTAATCTGGCGCCCCGTGATAGTGTTGGCTAAAACATGGTGCATATACCGATAACGAGGGTCTGTGAAGTTTATAGAATTATTGTAGCCGCACCATGCTTTTGATGCATGGCGTCGCCAATATTCTCTCATTTTCACAGAGGAATAAGAGGTTGATGCCCTCATAAAAATGGGTTGTTTAACTTCTTCATCGGTATATATACCCAGATGAACTGCAAATTCTGTTAATGACATGTTATAGGGTTGTCCAGAAAGCCGAAAATGAATGGATTCATCGGTAAGACTTCTATTATATTTAAAATAGAAAGTGGACAAGAACTCATATACCAGTTCATCATATGATGGTTCTAGGATGTCGAAGAAACGGCGCCAGGGCGTATTATGTGGTAGTAATCTTGCCAGTGAACCACTGGGGTCAACCATTCCTATTCGATGCCAATCAATGCCGCTAATAGTAAAAACTTCAAGATCCTTGAGTTTTTGATACTTCTCACGAGTGGGTAACTCAGCAAACCGAAGGAATGGGTGAATTCCTGCTGCATTTGAAGATTCAGCATATGCTAATGAGAAATTTGCCATTTGAGTATTGGGTTCTGTTGAATTAAGAAAAGTGTGGGTATGGGTTATTTTGGGTATGTGTTGGTTTATATCAGAGGTTGTAGTTCTTGGGTAGATTAGCTCGAGTAGTGAGTTTCTCCGATGAGCTTGCTTCTCCGACGAGTGTGTGAGTGATACGAAAAGAATGGAGTTTAAGAGGGTGTTGTAGTGATGTGAGGAGGTAGAACGGTTCGGTTTTTATAGCTTTTACAAATCTCGTAAAGTACGGAGATGATTTATGACGAGCCGTATGTGTGCTACCAAAAGTCTAGGTTCACATTGATCGACAAAATGGAAACGCGGATTCAAATCGATTACCGAGAAATCATGAGCCGAAAAAAAAATCGGCGCAGATATGTTTGAAAAAGGAAATGGTTGTTGCAGTCATGTTCTTGGCGGCAATTTTAAAAGTTTTAATGAATTTGTCGCTTAGGTAAAATTTAAAGGTTAAGTAGTTTGAATGATCAGAAGGCTTGACTGAGTAGTTAATGTGCATGTTTGTGAGAGTAGTGTCCTGAGTTTGATTCTGGGCGTTGCCCCTTTTTGATACTTAATCACTCCAATGGTTAATCCTTTTAAGTTTCCATGATACGTTTTAAAATAGTCTACTGTAGCTAGTTTGAAAATTTGAATTTGAACATGTATGATCCCGAAAATAATTTGAATTTGAAAACAGTTTTGGTAAAACGATCTTATATTATTTATAAGACCTTGTAGACATGCGAGAAAAGTTGGTTTGGTTTCTGCTAGATAGTGGATATCTTTAGTAAAATGATGTAGTGTGTTCGTGTTTTAATGACTATGTTAAATAGGAAATTCATGGGCAAGAGAGTCATTGGACCAATTAAGTATCTACAAGCGGTAAGGGAAAACATAAGGTCATGGGAATCAGAATGAAATGTTTTTGGTGGAATAGTTTCATGAAATCAATGACGAGGATAGAAAACACATAATAAGATGGATATCGAATAAACGACATCAATGACAAGTCAAAGTTGTTAGGTTCTTATAACTTAGTGAAGTCATGCTTTAGCCTATAAGTGCACACTCATCTCAAGAGTTCCCAGGTAAGCACAACGGGTCCCTCGAGTTGGGATTTATACGAAGTGCTTGCCTTGACAGAAAACTCGGGATACAGGCGTCCACCCTTCCAGATTGCACGAGTTCGTTATTAGAGCCCAAGACTCTGATGAGAATTTAAAAATCCGAAGTGGTTTTGAAAATAATCACCTTAGGATAGGTGATGAGCATTTGTATAGTGTAAAGACTCTAAAGGTAAAATACGCGGTGACGAGGCTTCAGTGTGCAAAAGATAAGGATAAGTATAAAGATAACAACGCGGAATGAGTACTAATGGATAGGAGTCCTAGGTAAGTTATAGTCTAGGTCAAAAGTAATTTCTAATAACCTAAATCCCTATAACCATGGCTCTGATACCAATCTGTAACACCCTGACCGGAGACGGAAAAGTCAAAGGGCATTACGTAACTTGATAGAATGCATTTGAGCACATGGAGATTTAGTTAAGTTGAAATATGATTAAGGTTCAATTAAATAGATTGCATTCAAATCCAAAAGGAATTCTTGAACGTAAACAAAATACAACATAACAAATAAATCACAATTACAATTGATTTCGGATTTAGTCTAAGGCATAAGTCTTGAATCAATCCTATTTGAAATATTCTTGCAAATCATAGCATCATACATCGTCACCTGAAACATATGTTAGGAGTAAAAGGATCAACAAAGGTTGAGTAAATTCATAGGTTATGTTTTGCAAAAATATTAATGTGATATGGATAAAGTTTCAACAAAAGTGGTTGTCGATATGTCTTTATAGCAAAAGAGTAATACATGTAGTTACTTAATGGTACATTCAAACCTATGACTATACTCGGAAATATCATCCATCTTTCCTTGTATGTATGTATGTATGTAGTGGTTCCAAACAAAAACAACAAAATTGCAAAGTTGGAAGTTTGGATGGGGTGTCAATCCTATAGCGCTATAATATAACCGTTGGGCTTTTGCAAGTTAATGAACGTAAACTTCTTAAAGCAACAACAACAAGTATTAAGCAAATGCAAAGGCAATCGGGGTTAACCACAAAATAGTAAATAGTTTGTATCACATTGTAACATATGTATCATCCCAAAAATAATGTAAAAAGGGACTATGAACTCACCTTGATTTCGGGTAAGTCCAAACAAGTATGCAAAGTGTGAGAATTCTTGGAAATAAGATTCCACGTCACTCTAATTGATTGAACATGCAACAATGTGGAAAATGTATCAACAATAATGTTTAAGTGAATAATTGGAAATCCTAAATCTATAGGATTCGGTAGTGTTTTGTTTAAATGATAATTATGTGGTTTGGATAACTTAATTGAGAACCCGGAAAATGAATATGTTATAAAGGAATTAATTGTAAAAAATATTTGTTTAACATAAATAATTAAATTGCAAAATTATGTAATTGATTTAATATAAACATTGGTGATAATAACTCAAATATAATTAACTTGTATAATTAATTAACATAGTTAAATAAAATAATTACAACCAAAACATAGTACAAGTGATATAATTAATTTATAAAATTTATAGATTAATTCAAATGGCCTATTATATATATAAATTGATAAATGATAAATATATATAGTTTAAAAGAATTAATATGATAATTATATAACTAATTATCAAAATAATTAGGTCAGAATAATTAAAGATAATATTTTTAGTTGTTGAACTTGAATATTACTGATTTAAAATAATTATTATGTAAGTATATATTATGTATGGGAATATATATATATATATATATATATATAGTTTGTAAATTAAATCCTTGTAAGTTAAGTCCAAGAGTTAGATTGTTATGTTAATGTCCAAAATCACATATCAATACAAAGATGATCGGACGGTATGATTTACCATCACCTATCACCATGAGTATGATCGGATTGTATCACATATCAATACAAGTATGATCGGACGGTATAAATTACTCATCTCTTATCAATACACGCATGATCGGATTGAAAGGAAAATAACAACATAATAATAGAGTTTGTAATTTAGTTGGTTTAACCAAAACACTTGCCACCACAAGAACTATGATAGATTTGGATGGTTTTAATATTTGTAGTTATGTTAGTCACTAATAACAGGAAGTTAAGAGGGTTTTCACACCTCTAAACTCATGAGAATTAATCATACATAAATGTCTTAAACATGGTTTTGATTAGAAGAATGGAGAATATAAGTTTCATGCATGTTAGTTTGAATAAAGATAAAGTATAAGATTAATCATCAAAAACAGTAAGTTGGATCATGAAATGGTGTTGTTGTACCTTAGATTAACAAGATAATATGTTGGAAACAATCCTAGAGAAGATCCAAGCTTTGTAGCAGAAGATTTGATGAAGAAATGATGAAGAAAATTGAGTTTGAAGTCACTTGTATACTAAGAAAAATTCTGCACTTGTTCTTGAAAATGCAGAATTTTAGAGAGGATTTTGATGATTTAGAAGTGTTTGGCAAGTGAAATGAGGGCTAGAGAGGTTGTATATATAGTGTAGGGGGTAGGTGACAGATTAAAATGAGTCAAAATGGCTGCAATACGCGTATAAATGTGAAAATACAGCAAGAATTTGCGGCTGGTCGTAGGTACTATTCATCCAGCGTTTCTTTTTTTTTTTGTTTCTTTTTTTTGAATACTATGGATTAAAACAAGAACTTTTTATTAAAGGGACCTATGCTAAAACAATTTCTAAAAATTATTAAAAATCATTTTGTAAAGTTTTACGCTAAAATTTATTAGAAAAATATCTTTGTATAGTTTTTTGGTTTCGTAACGAAATTAAGTGTTTGTAACGTAGAATTGAATCTAGAATATGTATATAATAATTTATTATAATTAAGGCATCGAAAAATAGGATACAAATATAGATAAAGATACTAAAATACAAGGCGTTACACAAATACAATAATTGTTGCAATGCAAGTCAAAACAAATACAAGTATGAAAACCAGGGTGGTTACAACCCAAGCCGATCAAATCATCTAATCAACAAAATAAATTGCTAATCCTGTTGTTATCATCAATATTCATCACCATCATAGATCGAGTACATAATTCCGAAACATAATAACATGATTCTGTTGAACATTAGGGTTCATACAAACCCAAACCTAATTAGGTAACATCCTATTCATGATAACTAATAACCTTTTCTTGTTGCTTATCATTTGTTTATACTCAAACAACCCTAAATTATTCATTAAGATAAAGCACCTGCTTCTAAATCGACCATATGGTTTGATATGACCGATTATTCTTTGATATCACAACTAGCATATAAATCCACACATTAACAGCAATCATATAGTCACATAAAACTCATGATCAGCGACATACTTAACAACACATTCCATGCAATTACTCGTAGTCAGATGGAAACGAAATCATTATGAATATACTTACCCGACGATGTATGAACTAAGCACCAAAGGATAAGTTCCCAAGAATAAGCGACTTCGAGGGGGGGGGGGTGTCTGTCACTGCCGTCGTGTTTTCAAAGAGGAGTAGGGTTTCTTTGTTTACGTAACAGTTTTAAGCACAAGCATATGGGTCGCAACCATCCTAGGTCGTAGCCCATTCGGCAAGGAGTTTCGTCGAGTAGGTGCCGACGAAATCCCATAGAAGTTTCGTCGCACAAGCTGTTTCGTCGGACATGTGACATCAACTATGTTTCGTCGGGTAAGGTGTTATAATAACAACTAGTCCTAGGTTATAATAACAACTACACATAACACAACTACACATAACACATCCATATTAACAATCACATACAACAAAACTATATTAGCAATCACAACCTTAATGCAGCAATGATACACATGTTATAACGCAAACAAATTACGAAAAATGAATTGCAAATAAGTGACGTGTCGAGGAAAGACTCTGAAAACTCGGGTTGTCACATTCTGTCTCGAGATGTAGTGATAAAGTTGAATTGGGTTATTTAATGCGAGTGCATTATATATTTTATTAAATAGTCTAGGAGTTATACCCAAGATATAACAACCCTCCTTAAAATATTTTAGACACCCCCAAATGTCCTAAATACACCCCGTATACGAAAAACCGGCCCCGAAATACCTTATATTAATAAATAACAAATAAAAACAAGAAAAACAGTCGGTCGCGGGGCGCGACAGACTCACCTTCAGCCGTCGCGGGCCGCGACCGAGTAACAAGTGGCGAGATCTGGTGATGCCTCGTGGCATGACACGCGTCGAAAACCCCGGTGACTCAGCAACGATGCCGCTGCCTTTTGGCCCTGGCGGGGCGCGACGGCCCCCTTTGATTCCGTCGCGGGGCGCGAGACCCCTTGTGTCAGCCCTATAAATTGGATCGACGAGCTTGAGTTGAATTCGTTCAATTTCTGTTTTCTCTAACAAATTCTATATAGTAGAAATAATACCCGGGCCTTATACCCCCCTAAATAGCGAAGCTCTGCCTCGTTGTAAGTATTATAACCCCGGTTACGTATTAGATACGCTGTCCGATTGATCTAGTGCTCCGTAACGACTGTCGAGGTTCTGCCCGACGTAGTCGTTGGAGTTCTGTCTCGGGGAGGGTATAACTAATGTAAAAATTGGGTTATTATACTAACGCGTGTGCATTGTTTATTTAACTAGATTATAACCAGGAAGTCACAGGGAAAAACCTAAAATAGCGATGTGAGTAATCTCCTTTTTGTAAATTGTTTTTACAAAACCTCACTTAATTAATACTATATTAAACAGTGATTGAGTATTTGTATTCTACAATTATCGTCGGTATGTTGGAGTTTTGTATACAAAATTTGTTACTACACTATGAGTAGTAACATGACCACAAGTCGGGTTGACAGTACCGTGGGTGGTAATTAAACTAGATGGAAACAAATGTAATTGCGCGACCGCCCTCAATGCTGTAGACTGATAAAATCTATTTTGATTAAACTGGGATTCACTCACCAGTATTTTTTAATGATAAAATGTTTTAAACACGTGTTTCAAGTAACTTAGTATGAAGCCAATAAAAGCCAGCTGGAGAGCACTGAAGGCTTAGAAAAGTGGCCATAAAAGTTGCCTAATTAAAACGGAGAACTATTTTCAATAATTAGGGTTACTCCCTATAAATATCTTCAAAATGAACAATCGGGTTTTGTGTTATCAGAACAACTTGGGTTTTATCCAAGTATTCTATTATAAAGATTTTGGTGTTTAACTCTGATAAAAATATTCCCTAACTACGGTCCTGATGAAAATTCCGCTGCCAAATTGACAAACATCGATACCATCTGACTGGCCCGCGGCTCCCTATTCCGGGGTAGGGGACGGGGGCTGTGACAGAAGGTGGTATCAGAGCTATGCCACTGGTTTAAGCCATCTAGGTGTTCTTCCAATACCTAAACCTTAAATATTTGTGTTAGGAAATTAACATCTTATGTGTTATCCTGTGAACATAAAATCTTAATGTGTTTATTATGATTTTTATGCCATTTAACGAATTTTGAATTCCCAATATGTGTTACCCATATCTATATCCTAAAGTTATGCTATATTATATATGTAAATGATATATATGTTAATAATATCATGTCTTAGTAAATTTTGTGATACCTTATATATCTATCTTATCCATATGTATATATGGGAACATAATGCAATATAAATTTTATAATAATAATACAATGTTAATATTAACATTTTAACATTAATATAAGATAAATGTAATTCAGATATGATACTTTGAAAATATCATAATATAAATATTTAGATAATATGTAGTATACCTAAATAATTTTATGTCATTTAAATTCTCAGGAGATGTAACCCTTATTTGTATCTTACCTTATGTTAGGCTATAAAAATACAAAGGGGATATATTCATAATATAATATTAAACTTTGTGATATATATATATATACCCATATATTTATGTGAATACAATTCAAAATAAATTATAATAATATTATGATATTGATACTAATATCTTAATCAAAGATATAAGATAACACCCTTAGGTATGATATCACTAAAATATCATAATATAAAATATTATTCAATGAAAGCAGTATATTTTATGATTTATAATATAATCCAAAGGTTTTACCCGATTTAAAGATATGTATTTGTTAAAGTTTTGATAAAACGTATAATTATATTAATATATAATGTTTCAGCATTGTTTAGATACAATAATTAAAATACTTTGGAAATCACTTTATAATTCTTTATCGTATTATTAAATATTCAATATGTAGATTATTTATCAAAATTTGATAAATTACCTAATAGTCAGACATTATGTGTATAGTCAATATTGATGATAATTAACATGCTAGAGAAAATTCTTAATACACAAACGCTCTCTATAGAAAAGTCTTTAAGATATACTGTTATTATCTATATCATCATTATTATTAATATAATACACTAAACCAAAATATTATTCAATTCTGATTTAAATTAAACTAATAATAGTAATAATATTTTTGGAACAATAAAATATTTGGCTCTTGAATAAAGCTACATTAAAAAGGATTTTTATAAAACATAATCCTTAATTTAATAATGAACAAGAATTATTACAGTTCGACGATTCTAAAATTTAAACACATATACGTATACAACGAGGGATACAAAATATTTTATAAACAATATTTATGAAACCAGAATACCTAAAACAACTCGGTACTGTGTAATCAAATGATTTTAATACATAATACCTATGTATCAACAGGAAATAGCTTAAAACTTATTTCTCAAATTATATGTAAGTCAAATATATGTGTAACAACCCTCGGTAAAACCAACACCCTCATAATATTCTGACACACTAGTATATTATAGAATGTCCCAATATGTCTTATATTACACCCCATATGTGAAAACCGAGCCCAAATTATGTTATATTATTTAAATAAAATATAAAAGCTTAAATTTAGGGCTGAGGCAGGCTGCGTGAACCCACCCCAAACCCTTACGCGGGCGGTATGAAGGCTATAATCAGAAATCGTTGATTTCTTTAGTTAAAGCGGGCCGCGTAAGAGTTCTCGATAGTGTACGCGAGCCGCTAGAGATCATCAAACGCGGAGACATCCCAGGCCGACACGTGTCGACATCGTGGCGGGCCTACAAGCTGACCCAGCTAAGCTACCCTGTTGACCAGGGTTGATGCAGGCCGCGTAAGCCCCGCTTGTATGTTACGCGGGCCGCGTGAGAGTCGAATATCAGCACTATAAATAGAACGCATCAGTTTTCGTTTTCCGTCGCTCACAATTCATTCTCAATCTGAATTTCTGAAGTTATAAGCATTATAGTCGGGTATTATACCCCTAATTAGCGAGGTTCTGCTCCGTTGTAAGTATTATAACCCCAGTTTCGGAATAGTTACGCTGCCCGATTGATTTAGGGTTCCGTAACAACTGTCGTGGTTCTGCCTGACGTAGTTGTTGGAATGTCGTCTCGGGGAGGGTATTATTAATATTTTCAAAGGGTTATGGTACTAACCTATGTACATTTGTATAAATTATAGATTATATCCAGGAAACCCTTACGCGAAGTCTAAGATAGCAATGTGAGTTATCCTCTTTTTGTTAATCTTTTTGGTAATGTTTTACCAAACCTTAAATGTTTTACAATGAAATTTAGTAGTGATTGAGTCTTTGTAGTTCTTCAATTACTGCCGGTATGTTGGGGTTTTGTATACAAAATGTACTACACTGTGAGTAGTAAGTCGAGGATGACAATACGTTACCATTGGACAATGAGTTAGCCAATGGGTAATATGACCCACAAGTCAGGGTTGACAGTACTTATGGAGTAATTGTGTAGACATAAACAATGTGATCGCTCTGAATATTGTTCACTGTGGCTTTTTATTTAAACTTGATTAAACTGGGATTCACTCACCAGTATTTCCGACTGACAATTGTTTTTAAAACACATTTCAGGTAACCCAATGTGATAGCCAATTAGTAAAAAGCCAGCTAGAGAGCACTGAAGGCTTGGGAAAATGTGGCTATAAAAGTTACCAAATAAATGATGTTTTAAAATTCAATAAAATGGGGTTTATCCCTATAAATGTATTGTAATAAGAAACTTGGGTTTTACCCATGTGATTATTAATATTAAATGAGGTGGTTTTACTCTGATAAACATTTCCTAACTACGGTCCTGATGTAAATTCCGCTGCAAGATTAAATAACTGATACCACCGAAACTCTGAGATCGCATCCGCCCGTTCCCGGGAATAAGGGATCGGGGGTTGCGACAGAAGGTGGTATCAGAACCTAGCCACTGGTCTGAGCCAAAGAAGTGTTCTGCTGACACTTAAATTCTATATTTTGTGTTAGGAAATAAATTATGGAAACACGTGCATAACTGTAATTATTTGTTATGTGTTATTTGACTATTTGTTAGTTTACAGTATGAGTGATCAAGGACCCTCAAACATGAATCGTCAGTTATCTGATTCACCTAGGAGTGAAGGTACATCATCACAGCCTGCCCTTTCGGGGTATTCTGCTGATTAGGAGGAAGGAATATTTGCCTTTAGAGCTCAATCTGAAGAGCAATTTCCTAATAAGAAACGAGGATGGTTCAGTAAAGAAGCTTTTGCTCGTAGGAAGAGAATGCGAAAGTTGCAACAGCAAAGAGTTCTAGCAGCTGCTAAGCGTAAAACAGATGCCCATACTCAAGATATGCTTAATAGAAGCCTAGCTAATTTCCATATCCTAGCTACAACTGCTGCTGACCCGAGTCTGGAACAACTAGTAGCCCCACAACCACAAAACCCAGAACAACCCATGGAGATAGAAAATCCTGACAACCAAGTGGAGATGCACGACTTTAACCCAGAAGAAATCCCTAGGGTACCTGCACCAAACCCCCTAGACCCGAATTACAACCCCTAGTGGGACGACAATAGGGACTTTGTGCAACGTTACCCTATCCAGGAATATCCACCCAGACAAAACACAGAAGCCTACCCAGGTATGAACCCTTTAGATCCCTATTACCAAGATGATTATATTAGGGAGATATTAGAGGATCCTTACCAATTTTAGGAACTTTCACCCCCATATCAAGAACCCGCACCCCATATTCTAAACCCAGTCTGAGAACCTGCACCCCCAATGAGTGCAGAAAACGTCCAAGAACTTAGGACTTTTGGGGAGGAAATTTTAGAGAGCAGTGAGAGAATGCGTCAGGTGGGAGAGCGTCTCGTATGGAAATACGATGAGCGCAATATGGATTTTTGGATAAATCCATATCCGTGAATGTGAGAATGGAGGAAACGGTAGTAGTAATAATAATAATAATAAAATAAAATATGTGTGTATGGATGCATATTACTATTAGTGTGATTCTATTTCTGTTGGTATTGTAATTTTTATTTCATTACTAGTGTGTAATAGATGCATAATAGTATATGAATAGAGTAAAAGTAGCAATGATCTACGTTTTTTACTAGATTGAGTGTCATGTGATTAACTATATTAAGATATTAATTGTGATATTAATATGGGGCAAATGTTTAAAATTCAGATGGCCGATGACGAAAATCTAGGAAATCTGAATAATGATAACCAGAGTAACATTAACGTGGTTAATGAGAATCCAAGCATCAATAACAATGGAAATCAAGTGGATAATAGTGCTATCCGACACATAGTGGCACAAGGAATTATAGATGCAATGCCATTTATTCTTCAAACGATTCAAGAAGCGAATAATAAAAGTAAACATAGAAGTAAGCGACCAATTGAACCAGAAAACAGCGTGAACAATGGACCAGTACTTCAAATGTCCATTCCCAAAAGAAGAAGAACCATGCCTTATGGTTGTTCTTATAAAGAATTCTGGTCTTGTAAACCAATGGAATTCTCGGGCAACGAAGGGGCCATTGCAACCTTACGCTGGATAGAAAAGACTGAGGCAGTCTTAAGGATAAGCAAGTGTGCTGAAGAAGATAAAATATTGTTTGCTTCTAATCAGTTTAAGAATGCAGCACTAGAATGGTGGAACACTATCCTCCAATCAAGAGGAAGTGATAGAACCTACAATATGGAATGGGAAGAATTTAAGAACAAAGTAGAAAGGAAATTCTGCCCACCCAATGAAAAAGAACATATAGCAAACAAATTCCTAAACCTTAGGATGACTGGTGTGGATAGTAAGGGATACACTAAAATATTCTTTGAATATGCCAGAATAGTGCCAACCCTTGCTTCACCAGAACGTTAATTTCCCATTATATTTGGGGATTAATTGGGTAGATTAGACATGTAGTCAAGGCAGCTAGACCTCAAACTATAGAAGAAACTATAGAACTAGCCAATACCTTGACTGATGAGTTAGTCCGTACCCGAGAAGAGGATCACAGGAAGAACCTAACCCAGAAGTTGACTCAAGAATTTCGTTCTGGAAATTACAATCGTAGGAATACGGGTTCTACCTCTACACCATACTGCAAAGTCTGCAAGAAAAAGCATTCGGGAAAATGCTCCACCCTCTGTAATTATTGCAAGATGCCAGGACACAAGGAAGAAAATTGTAGGAAGAAATCCAGCAATGGATTGTGCTACAACTGTGGAGAAAAAGGTCATATCAGGCCAAACTGTCCGAAATTGGCCCCAACTGCAAACAACAAGAATACTAAAAATGCTAGAGCATTTGTTCTGACTGCAGAAGAAGCCAAGATGATCCTAGACGTTATAGCTGGTACGTTTTTAGTTAATGATATATTTGCTAAAGTATTATTTGACTCTGGTGCGAACCAACGTTTTATCAATACTTCGTTTTGCAAAATTCTAAATCAGTCATTAACTAAACTACCACAAGAATGTCTAGTAGAAGCAGCTAATGGAGAAACTATTAGGATTTCTGAAATCTTGCAGGGAGCAAGTATAGAAATTTTAAATCAGAAGTTTATTGCAAATCTTTATCCCATGAATCTGGCAGGATTCGATATTGTTTTAGGAATGGATTGGTTAATAGCCAATAAAGCCCATATTTTATGTAATCAAAAGTCAATTCAAGTAAATTCACCAAAAGGTAAATTGATCACAATTAAAGGAGATAAGCCCTCTAGATCCACAAAATTTATATCTGTGATGAAAACTGCAAGTTGTATAAGAAAAGGTTCTATAGTGTATTTGATTTCCATAATCACTAACACTAAAGGAAAAGATTTAAAAGACATTCCAGTAGTATCTCAGTTTTCAGATGTATTTCCAGAAGAATTGCCAGGGCAACCTCCAGACAGAGAAGTTGAATTCAAAATTCACCTGATACGAGGAACATCACCGATTGCCAAAGCACCTTATCGTTTGGCACCCGCCGAAATGCAGGAACTGAAGAAACAATAAGATGAATTGTTAGAGAAATGATTCATACAGCCAAGCTCGTCGCCATGGGGAGCGTCGATATTGTTAGTTAAAAAGAAGGACGGATCAATGCGTATGTGCATTGACTACCGTGAATTAAACAAGGTCACGATTAAGAATCGGTACCCATTACCGAGAATTGATGATCTGTTTGATCAACTGCAAGGAGCTCGATTTTTCTCAAAAATCGATTTAAGGTCAGGATATCATCAGTTAAAGGTACAGGAAGAGGACATTCCTAAAACCGCTTTCAGAACGAGGTATGGCCATTATGAATTTACTGTCATGCCATTTGGTTTAACCAATGCCCCAGCTGCATTTATGGACATGATGAACCGAATATGTAAGCCATATTTGGATAAATTCATAATTGTTTTCATAGATGATATTCTAATTTACTCTAAGAGTAAAGAGGATCATGCAAGACATTTGCACGCACTTTTAAGTTTATTAAGAAAGGAAAAGCTTTATGCTAAGTTTTCTAAGTGCGAATTTTGGTTAAAACAGGTACAATTCCTTGGACACCTAGTCAATCATGAAGGAATTCATGTAGATCCAACAAAGATCAAGGCAATTACTAAATGGAAAACCCCTGAGTCACCAACCGAGGTTAGAAGTTTCTTAGGATTGGCCGGTTATTATAGAAGATTTATTCAAGATTTTTCTAGAATAGCCATTCCTTTAACTAAGCTAACCTGTAAATCTGTTAAGTTTGAATGGGGAGTAAAACAAGAAGAAGCTTTTAAAATTCTTATGCATAGATTAACCCATACACCCATATTAGCGTTACCAGAAGGAGCTAAAGACTTTGTAGTCTATTGTGACGCTTCTAAATTAGGTTATGGATGTGTATTGATGCAATGTCAGAAGGTTATAGCCTACGCATCTAGACAACTTAAGAATCATGAAGAGAATTATTCAACCCATGATTTAGAATTAGGAGCTATAATTTTTGCTCTTAAAATTTGGAGACATTACCTTTATGGTAGTAAATTTACCATATTCACTGATCATAAAAGTTTAAGGTATGTTTTTGGGAAAATGAATTGAATATGAGACAAAGACGTTGGATGGAATTTCTTAGTGATTATGATTGTGATATCCAGTATCATGAAGGAAAAGCAAATGTAGTGGCAGATGCTTTAAGCCGAAAGTATCATGAAAAATCAAAAAGGGTACGTTCTCTTAAATTAAATCTGCAAAGTAGATTTAAATTATCAGATAAGAGAAGCACAAGAGTCAGTAATCAAGGACGATACTGAAAAATTAAAAGGCATGATTAAGGAATTAGAACAAGGAACAAATGGAATTTGGAAATTCCATAAAAAGAGAATGTCGATACCTAAATTAGAAAACCTACGTCATCGTATACTAGAAGAAGCCCATAAATCTAAGTATACAATGCACCCAGGAAGTGATAAAATGTACCAGGATTTAAGGAAAAATTTTTGGTGGATAGGAATGAAGAAGGACATAGCAGCCTATGTTTCTAAATGTTTAACTTGTTCACAAGTTAAAGCTGAATACCAGAAACCCTCAGGTTTGTTACAGCAATTAGAAATGCCAGTTTGGAAATGGGAATTGATAACAATGGATTTTGTTACTAAATTACACAAAACCAAGAAAGGAAATGATACAATCTGGGTGATTGTAGATAGGCTAACCAAGTCAGCTCATTTCCTACCCATGAAATAAACTTTTAGAATGGAACAATTAGCTAAATTATATGTAAATGAAATTGTTTCTTTACATGGCATTCCTTTATCAATTATTTCTGATAGGGATAGTCGATTTACCTATCATTTTTGGTCAAGTTTCCAAAAGGCAATGGGAACCAAGTTAAAATTGAGCGCAGCTTATCATCCTCAAACGGACGGACAAAGCGAAAGAACAATTCAAACGATGGAGGACATGCTTAGAGCTTGTGTAATTGATTTTGGAGGTAATTGGGATGATCACTTACCTTTAATAGAATTTTCTTATAATAATAGTTATCACACAAGTATCAATGCTGTACCATTCGAAGCACTTTATGGACGAAAGTGTCGAACCCCAGTCTGTTGGGCAGAAATTGGGGAAAAGCAACTATCTGGACCTGAGATAGTGCAAGAAACAACCGACAAGATCATTCAAGTCAAGGAACGACTGAAAGCCGCACATGATCGACAAAAGAGTTATGCCGATAACCGGCGCAAGCCATTGGAATTTCAAATAGGAGATAAAGTATTGTTGAAAGTCTCTCCTTGGAAGGGAGTAGTAAGATTCATCAAACGAGGGAAGCTAAGTCCCAGGTATATTGGACCTTTTGAGATTATTAGAAGAATAGGACCTGTAGCCTATCAGCTACAACTGCCAGAGGAAATGGCAGGAATACATGATGTATTTCATGTATCTAATCTCAAAAAGTGCTTAGCTGATGAATCACTAATAGTACCTCTTAAGGATATAGAGGTAAATAAACAACTCAAGTTTGTAGAAAGGCCTCTACAGATTGAAGACAGGAAAGTCAAAAATCTCAAGCACAAGAGAGTAGTTCTAGTCAAAGTAAAGTGTGACTCCAAAAGAGGACCAGAGTACACATGGGAGCTTGAATCAGAAATGCAAAAGAAATATCCGCATTTGTTCCAGTAGATCTCGAGGACGAGCTCTAAAATAAGGTGGGGAGAATGTAACAACCCTCGGTAAAACCAACACCCTCATAATATTCTGACACTTTAGTATATTATAGAATGTCCCAATATGTCTTATATTACACCCCGTATGTGAAAACCGAGCCCAAATTATGTTATATTATTTAAATAAAATATAAAAGCTTAAATTTAGGGCTGAGGCGGGCCGCGTGAACCCACCCCAAACCCTTACGCGGGCGGTATGAAGGCTAGAATCAGAAATCGTTGATTTCTTTAGTTAAAGCGGGCCACGTAAGAGTTCTCGATAGTGTACGCGGGCAGCTAGAGATCATCAAACGCGGAGACATCCCAGGCCGACACGTGTCGACATCGTGGCGGGTCTACAAGCTGACCCAGCTAAGCTACCCTGTTGACCAGGGTTGATGCGGGCCGCGTAAGCCCCGTTTGTATGTTACGCGGGCCGCGTGAGAGTCGAATATCAACACTATAAATAGAACGCATCAGTTTTCGTTTTCCGTCGCTCACAATTCATTCTCAATCTGAATTTCTGAAGTTATAAGCATTATAGTCGGGTATTATACCCCTAATTAGCGAGGTTCTGCTCCGTTGTAAGTATTATAACCCCAGTTTCGGAATAGTTACGTTGCCCGATTGATTTAGGGTTCCGTAACAACTGTCGTGGTTCTGCCCAACGTAGTTGTTGGAATGTCGTCTTGGGGAGGGTATTATTAATATTTTCAAAGGGTTATGGTACTAACCTATGTACATTTGTATAAATTATAGATTATATCCAGGAAACCCTTACGCGAAGTCTAAGATAGCAATGTGAGTTATCCTCTTTTTGTTAATCTTTTTGGTAATGTTTTACCAAACCTTAAATGTTTTACAATGAAATTTAGCAGTGATTGAGTCTTTGTAGTTCTTCAATTACTGCCGGTATGTTGGGGTTTTGTATACAAAATGTACTACACTGTGAGTAGTAAGTCGAGGATGACAATACGTTACCATTGGACAATGAGTTAGCCGATGGGTAATATGACCCACAAGTCAAGGTTGACAGTACTTATGGAGTAATTGTGTAGACATAAACAATGTGATCGCTCTCAATACTGTTCACTGTGATTGTTTATTTAAACTTGATTAAACTGGGATTCACTCACCAGCATTTCCTACTGACAAATGTTTTTAAAACACGTTTCAGGTAACCCAATGTGACAGCCAATTAGTAAAAAGCCAGCTGGAGAGCACTGAAGGCTTGGTAAAATGTGGCTATAAAAGTTACCAAATAAACGATGTTTTAAAATTCAATAAAATAGGGTTTATCCCTATAAATGTATTGTAATAAGAAACTTGGGTTTTACCCATGTGATTATTAATATTAAATGAGGTGGTTTTACTCTGATAAATATTTCCTAACTACGGTCCTGATGTAAATTCCACTGCAAGATTAAATAACTGATACCACCGAAACTCTGAGATCGCATCCGCCCGTTCCCGGGAATAAGGGATCGGGGGTTGCGACAATATGTATATTTTATATATACAACTTGTATCAATATTATAAATAATATTTCATCCATGAAGTAAAATATGTACAAAAATATTTAGTACGGTATAACGATATGGTTTAAAATATATATACATATATTTGAAGAGGAAACACTTTTTACCATTTGATAAGTTCGATTCATTTCCTAAACTATATTTAAGTCATATGTATATATATTATGATATGAGAATAATACTTTATTACTCAATATGTTTAAGAATCAAATTTAGAAACACTAAACTTTGTATTCTCTGTTAGGATTCTTTAATAAATAAATATGATAAATTGAGATTCAAGTTCTAAGTATGTTATAACCAAAATTGAGTCAACCTATCATTTAAAGATTTAATTTAAAAGGAATTCAGAAGATTTATATCTTTATTAAATTTATTCCTTTTGATGAAATTCTTTTTATTCTAAAAATATTATGCTCGATAAATCTAATAGAAATTTATTAGTATACAGGAATAAACGAAGTGATTAGTACAACTAGTTATTGGGTTCTTATAATTTAGTATTATATGTATATATTACAGGAAATTTTAAAATTTTATATTTATACGTATGTATATACAAGACACAATTTTCTTGATAATATATACAATATAAGAATCAAATATCTTCTGCAGAAGGACAAGCTTTTATATACCAGAAGAAACAAACCTATATGTTTACTCAAAATCTATTCTTTAATTTAAAAGATACCTTAAGGATATGTGTACTAGCACCACCTCTTGAAAAACAATAATGAGTCAATGACGGAGAATCTCATAATTTCATATAAAACCCTTACCTTTATTTTCTGAATACCTATCCAGCCATAAGCTCTGGAAATATAATTAAATTAAGACAATATAAAAGCTATTACACCAAAGGAAGAAACAACATAAATAAGATATACATTTCCCTTATATTTTGATAAGATATATAGTAAAAGAAAATATTAAAATATAACATAATTATCAACGCATAATCTTGATAGCTATGACTATAATTGTGCTAAACAAATGGTGCATGTATAATTGTTTAGTTTTGTGATAATTATATCTGAACATGTTTGTAATTCATATGTCAAAGGAAATTGCGTGTAATCCAGAAACTCAGGCTAGTAATGAAAATACTTTGGATAGAAACACTATGGAAAATATAATAGCTCAAGGAATATCGAATGCGATACCCTCGATCATTGAAGCTATTAAGATTTATGTGCCTATAAACGAAAATCATATTATACATTGTAGGCATACTCACCACTTCAAACCTAACCCTAGTTCCAAGGGAAGTCATGATATTCGTATCAAAACTTCACATTCCAAACGAAAGAAAACCACAACCTTTGGCTACTCCTATAAGGAATTCCGCTCCGACAAATCATGTAAAGACCAAGAAATGGAACCAGCAATCGCGCAGCCTACCTGCAACAACAAAAAGCATTCAAGAAAACGCCATTCTAGGAATACACTTCGCTGTAATTTATGCAAGAAGGCTGGATATACAGAGGAAGAATGTAGAAGGAAAACTAATGCATGTTACAAATGCGGAGACCCAGGCCACATTCGTCCCTACTGCCCGAAACTATTTAAGACATCCGACAACAAGGATCGAAACCCCGATGAAGCTAATAAGAATGCATAGATATTTACAACGTCGGAGACAATAGCTAACTTTTAGAATAAGTACCCTTATGTTTTTAGTATTAATTGACTTTTGATTTCAATCAAAACTTCATCAATAAAAGGTCTTTATTTTCTTTTATAAGAACCAATTCTCATTCGTCTCATCTCTTGACAAATTCCTATGTCATACGTGCATTGCTTGTCATACATGTGAATTCACTTCAAAAGATCATTTATTCTTGAATTCTAATAAATATTTCGTTATACTCATTCTGATAATCTATATGACTACATAATGTTGACTTTTGATAATCGAGTCAACAGATTTCTTGGAAAATTTCTTTTCTTTTAAGAGTTACTTTTCAAAGTTACTTACCAGATTTTCATGGAAACCATTTCTTGCCAAAAACATATATCCATTGTTGGAATATGTCCAAACCAAGCTCAATTGCTTGAATTTGTTCATAAAATGCATTCAATTCAAAATCTCATATGATGAATTGGGATCATCATATTCGAGGTAATCTCATTGTTTGAATCATAGTAAACTTGTTTAAAGTCTTCAATTTTGATGTATCATTTGGTAAACCACGACACCTTGCGGTGGCGATTTCTTTTAAACTTGGGCTCATTTCATTTTCACGCCTAAGGTACGAACTTATCTATTTATTGATTCATTATCCTAAACCAGTCTTAATCCGATTTTGTGTTAAGATAAATGTACCTAAACTCTTATTCCAGCATACCTCCAACATCTCTTTGATCAATCCTATGATATTCAGTTATTCATTAGAACATCTTATCATTTGAATATCCAGATTCACTTCATTTGAAACTTCCAGTTAATTTCGAAAACAGTAAACTCATTCGGTCACCGTAATCCTTGAATTCTTTCAAATCCTTACAACACCTTGCGGTGTCTGTATAAATTTGTAGCTTGCGCTAATAGTAAACCCCAATCATACGTTATTCGTTTAACTCATCATTCAAGTAGTCTTGATACAATTATATATTAAGACCATGATACGCTAAATTCTATTGTATTGTCCGATATATCCTTGCCATGTAAATAAACGTCACTGAATTCTGGTTTAATTATTGACAAATTATTTTTCATACTTCTATCTTCAATTGAAATTATTGATTCAGAGTTCTTTTTAACAAAGTAAGTTCTCTTCTGACAATCAAATTCTATTGTTTCTAAAAGTCATTGCATTTCTAATTTTTATCAAATCTTTTTTTTTTTTACTAATGAAACTTAGTCACCTTGATGATTGTATCATTTCATCTCATTAAGTTAACATCAATTCCTGAAAATAAGTTTTGAGATAGTTGAATTCCAATTATCCTATGATATCCTTATATTTATCTTTTGATTCTACCTCAAACACCTTGATATACTGTTTTTACTAACTTAAAGACGTGACGTAACCCCAAGGAGATATCGTAGCCCAAATCTCGAGGACGAGATTTAAAACAAGGTGGGGAGGATGTAACATTCCCAAAATTTTTAAAATTAAAAATAAAGTTATTACCCGAATAGATCATGGGTAAGTTGACCGATAAAATATAAGGTATTTTGGAAAACGTAGGAAACGTTTAATTATAAAAATACATTATATTTGAACTTACTCCGTTTTAATGAAACTTGGTTCAAAATGTAGATAAGATTATTCTCGTTCTAATGACATATTCATTGTTTTATAAAACGTTATATTTTAGAAGTTATAAGCGCCAAATAAGTGAAGCAGCTGAATTAATTATAATATATAAATAATAAAATAATAATAACATTAAACAAAACATATGAGAATTGTAAGTGCCTGTGTGTACGTATGGAATAATCATGATCAGAAAACGTAGGCTCCAAGTTCAAGTTTCAACTATAAATGCCACAACAGGTACCTTTCCAAAATTTGCACACCCTTTCCCTTCTCAATGTCTCGCTCTCTTTCTCTCTCTCTCTAAATTTGTAGCTTTTTATTATTTCACTAATAATAATAAAGCTCTGCCCTGTTTTAAGTATTTTAACCCCTGTTCATTTATTATTTCACAAATAACAAATAAAAACAAGAAAAATAGTCTGTCGCGGGGCGCGACAGACTCACCTTCAGCCGTCGCGGGCCGCGACCGAGTAACAAGTTGCGAGATCTGGTGATGCCACGTGGCATGACACGCGTCGACAACCCCGGTGACTCAGCAACGATGTCGCCGCCTTTTGACCCTGGCGGGGCGCGACGGCCCCCTTTGATTCCGTCGCAGGGCGCGAGAGCCCCTTGTGTCAGCCCTATAAATTGGATCGACGAGCTTCTGTTGAATTCGTTCTATTTATGTTCTCTCTCACAAATTCTATTTAGTAGAAATAATACCCGGGCATTATACCCCCCCTAAATAGCGAAGCTCTGCCTCGTTGTAAGTATTATAACCCCCGGTTACATATTAGAGACGCTGCCCGATTGATCTAGTGCTCCGTAACGACTGTCGAGGTTCTGCCCGACGTAGTCGTTGGAGTTCTGTCTTGGGGAGGGTATAACTAATGTAAAAATTGGGTTATTATACTAACGCGTGTGTATTGTTTATTTAACTAGATTATAACCAGGAAGTCACAGGGAAAAACCTAAAATAGCAATGTGACTAATCTCCTTTTTGTAAATTGTTTTTACAAAACCTCACTTAATTAATACTATATTAAACAGTGATTGAGTATTTGTATTCTACAATTATCGTCGGTATGTTGGGTTTTGTATACAAAATTTGTTACTACACTGTGAGTAGTAACATGACCACAAGTCGGGTTGACAGTACCGTGGGTGGTAATTAAAGTAGATGGAAACAAATGTAATTGCGTGACAGCCCTCAATCCTGTAGACTGATAAAATATATTTTGATTAAACTGGGATTCACTCACCAGTATTTCTTGCTGATAAAATGTTTTAAACACGTGTTTCAGGTAACTTAGTGTGAAGCCAATAAAAGCCAGCTGGAGAGCACTGAAGGCTTAGAAAAGTAGCCATAAAAGTTGCCTAATTAAAAAGAAGAACTTTTTTCAATAATTAGGGTTACTCCCTATAAATATCTTCAAAATGAACAATCGGGTTTTGTGTTATCAGAACAACTTGGGTTTTATCCCAGTATTCTATTATAAAGATTTTGGTGTTTAACTCTGATAAAAATATTTCCTAACTACGGTCCTGATGAAAATTTCGCTGCCAAATTGATAAACACCAATACCAAGTGGTGCTATTGTAAATATTGAAAGAAAATTCTGATAAAAATATTTCCTAACTCCCGGGGTAGGGGACGGGGGCTGTGACAACTATCTACCAAGTGGTGCTATTGTAAATATTGAAAGAAAATTCTGTGGTTTGCAAAAATTTCACATTTGGTCCCAGTGGTTTACTAATTACACTCGTGGTCCCAAAACTTGTCAAAAATGCACTCGCTTGGTCCCCTGCCCTAACTTCAGTTAAATTCGCTGTTAAAACACCCCATGTGCTTAGCACGTGAGGGTAATTTGGTCCTTTCAGTCCAGCCCATTATAAAAACCACCATATCTTCCTCTTTTCCCTAAAAAATAACGACCGTCTTCCTCCTCTCTCCCATCTTTCTCCTGGAACCCTAGATTTTCCCTCAAAATTAACACCATCTTCCTCCTCTCTTCCATGTTTCTCCTAGAACCCTAGATGATGGCAACCTGTCGATGTGGAAAGTTAGCCGTTGTTCGAACATCGTGGACCGACAACAACCCTAGACATCAATTTTATTCATGTCCATCACCGGTAAGCATTAGCTTTCATTAATCGATGTTGTAGTTGGTTCGAATTTTTGAATTGTTTGATGTGACAGGATGTCACGTGTCCTGGATTTGTTGGTTGGGTTGACCCGCCAATGTGTCCACGAGCTGTTCGCATCATTCCAGGGCTACTTCGAGCAAGGAACAGGGCGGATCAAGAAAGGGATGAACTAAGGACTGAACTAAGATGGAAGAACACGTTGATTTTAGTACTGTTGTTTTTTTTAGTGTTACAGTTTGCAATGTTGTTAGCTTGAGTGTAATGTGAACTATGTAATTTGACCAAATACTACTTGAATGAAATTGGCCAATTTTGGGTGTTCAAAGGTATTGTGTGTGTAGCAAACAAAACTGTAAATACTGCCATGTTGTAATAGAGTGACCATGTTGTAATAAAGCGCAACAGCAATACGAATGACAATTGTTAATAAAGCGCAAAAGTAATACGGATGACCAATTTATAATAAAGTGCAAAAGCGATATGGATGACCATTTAATACCCAACAAACCTAATAAAGACACAACAACTCACTTAATACCCAACAGACCTATTTAATAAAGACACAACAACTCACTTAATATACAACAAACCTATTTATTACCCTTCCAAAGCTGATCTTTCAACCAACCATATTTATTGCACAACAACCCACTTAATCACCCAACAAATCTAATAAATACACACTCAATTTCCAAAGAAAACCATAAATATAAGCCGATTAACATTACCAAAATGGTGGCATAAACATAAGCCACAATAGTTAAACATATCAAATATAATAAAGACAACCAAAAGTTAATAAGTATTGTTTAAAGCATACGGCTGATTAACATAACAAAAATATATTATAAATCTAGCCCTTCAAAAGAATCCAACCTATTCTTCACCTGCAGAACCAGTATCAGCTGTAGAACCACCAGCAGAACCACCATCAGCTACCTCATCATTTGCAGAACCACCATCAGCTACCTCATCATTTGCAGAACCACCTTCAGTTTCCATTTCTTTCTTTGGCTCCTTGCAGCCTCTTGAATTATGCCCCTTCACATTGCAGTTCTTACAAGTTACAGTCCCACCCTTTCTTGTTAGCTTTCCTTTTTTTCTCCATGGCATCTTCAACCTCTACTTGGTCTTTTCTCCTCTTTTTCTTTGGCCTGCCAGCTTGTTTGTGGTGAAGTGGAGGGGTTAATGTTGTTGGTACTCGTGATATTGGCCAGAGTTTGGGACCATTGATGGGACCAACCTTGTAGGCATAAGCCTTTTTCCAAGTGTCCGGATAGTAGCAAGGATTTACCCAATCCTCAGGTGGCCCAACTTGTTATTTGTGTGCAACCATATCCTAGTTAACAGCTACAGCATGCTTACATGGGATTCCAGAAATTTTTCACCTCCTACACGTGCAAACCTTTTATTCGACATTCACAACATACTGCCCAAGAGTCCCTTGTACCTGCCACCTACTATCACCACACCATGTCACAATGCATTGGGCTTCAGCCTTCTTGATCTCATCTAAAATTTCTGTTATCTTTGGTGTGAGGGGGCCCTTACACTGCTGTTGCACCTTCATCACATTGACTATTCTCTTCATCAAATACTCCCTAAGATATTCCAAACATGAAATGATTGGCTTTTCCCTCCCTTCAACAGTTTTGGCATTTAAAACTTCGCACATGTTGTTCAGTAGAACATCAGATTGTGCCCAACCTACACATTGGTAACCAATAAAGCAATGTATAAAGTGATAAATAAATTTATACCTAAATTGAGATGTCGTCTAGTGTTTGTGTATATTACCTGTGAAGTGAGATCTAGACCAATGCTTTGGTGGAATTTGTGCCAACCATTTGTATGCTTCCTCATTGAACATCTTCAACTCTTCCATTTTTTCCCTAAACTCAGGTATTATTACGCAAGAACATGAGTCAATAAAGGCATAACAAGTTACTAAATTGTTGACCCAACTAATGAATCAATAAAGGCTTAAAAGTAAATACGTGTTCTGGCAGTTACACATGCCCATAAGAAATTAATAAAGCCTTTGCCCCTCCATTTTAACTTCATATTTTGGTGAATATACCTAAGGCGGAACCTGTGTTCTACAACAAGCAGGGAATACCTTTTCAAGTGCCGGAATAAGGCCCTAAAATTAACACCCAAAATAGTAAACATGTTAAAATTCAAACATTCAAACCAATAAAACAACATAATTATAAACAGTGGATCAGAAATTGCATAGGCTAACCATTTGTCTATCAGAAATGAAGGTAAACTTTGATTTGTTTTTTAATGCTAGATCATCTTTGAGACATTTTAGAAACCATGTCCAGGAATCCTTGTTCTCTGCTTCTGCAATTGCATAGGCCAGTGGATAGAGTCCATTGTTGGAATCCAAGCCTACTGCAACTAATACCTGACCCTGTTGTGAACCCTTCAAGAAAGCCCCATCTAAGCCTAGTATGTCCCTCCCACATTCCTTGAAACCTAGCTTCAGTGGACCCAAGCAGATGTAAATTCTCTTGAATACCCTTGTTGGAGAAGCTGGGTTGGGTTCAGACTCAACTTTAATGTGCACTGTTGTGTCTGGATTTGCACTTTGAAGCTCCATTATGTAATCCCTTAACCCTGAATATTGTTCCTTGTTGTCACCTTGAACTTACTTAGAAGCAAGAAACTTTGCCCTAAATGCTTTCATTCTTGAAACCCATACTTCCTTGCCAGCTCTTCTTGGATGGTCCTCATAGAGATGTCTTGGTTACATTCAACCAATCTTTTCACAGCAGGATCCTTAGCCATGAACTTTGCTGTGAGGTGAAGGCTTTCTCTAGTTTGCAGACAGGTGTGCTCCGGCGTGTGAGTTTTCACTGTCCAAGTTTCAACTTCATCTTTCTCTTTAGCAACATACAATAGAAAGGGACAAACTGCTTTGTCTAATCTTTCTTTTCTTTTTCTACAGAATATGGCATTGGCAGTGAGTACCTTTTTTGACTTTTGAGACCCACTAAAAGATTCCCTGGACCTGGGCCCAACAGATTTTCCCTTATTGCCCTTCTTGGGTACTTGTTTAACAAACCCATCACCTTTCTTGTAAACTGGCACATTCCCTTCACATATTACTCTAATCCTAGCCTTGTCATTTCTCAAAAATGACAACTCCCTATTGGTAAGAACGACATGCCTCCTAAATTGTTCTTTAACCTCCTTTGCAAATCCAAACTATTGACCCAAGTAAAACCTTGCTTCATGCGTCCTACTCTTTCCCTGTTCAAACAGTTAAGAGTCTCAACAGTTAATAAATAATTTAACAAATTCTTACGTAAATAATAAACAGTTAAGTAAACAAATGCTAACCTTTTGTTTATTCCTGATTTCCCTTAGCTTGTTGCTCCTTCTTGTTTCAAAATATTCCAATGATTCATCAGTTAAGCTATCAAATGATTCATAGCTATGGTTATCATCAATTTCATTTTCATAATCCACTTCATTTCTAACACCATCAATGCCACTGCCCACATATTCTTCATCCTCATCTACAAAAACATTGAAGTCCCTCATATCAACTTCCGTTTCTTCCACCTCATAATCATTGTCAACTATGTAGTCACTGTCTTCTGAATCATCACCCTCATTCTCACTTTGATGAGAACAGTCAGCCTCACTACCACCCTCATCCTCACTACCACCCCCATCCTCCCTATCACCCTTAGCCTCCATATCATCCTCAGCCTCCCTATTACCCTCATTCTCATTCCTACAATTTACCTCAACATCACCCTCATCATCCTTATGACCCTCATTGCTTGGGAATACTCCAGAAAAATCAATGTCATCAGTGTTAAAACCATCTACACATGTACCCTCTTTTGCATTATCAGTCTCAATCTCTATATTATCATTGTTACCTACTGGATTATCAACTAACATATTACTAATATTCTTATTAGAACTAGATGACCCTTCAACATACTCAAGCATCAGTCTCCTTCTAGGTACCAGCTTTTCTTTGTTTTGTCTAACACCAACAATTTCCTGGACATTTTGGTTTTCCTCTCCTAATTCCTCAACAACAACCCTAGATGATCCCTCAGGTGATTTTAAATAAGAATCAACCATAGATTTTCCATGTTCAATGTAAAAGTTGATTAACTTATTTTCACCCACATATTGTGCCAAGTTAGGAACATCAGCATCACACCCTAAAGATACCAAACCAGTATCTAAATCTTTACCTGATATTTGAAAATGATAATAAATTGGCACCTTTTCTTTGAACAACTTAAGGTCTCGCATCATCCAATCAACTTCATGGACAGAAAAGTCATCAATGTCGATGTAATCCACCTACGCTGACCCTCCTTGTAGATACCTTCTTCCTGGAAACCTCCTAAAAGATCCACCATAGAAGATTTTTGTAGAAAACAAAGTAGGGTTTCCATCTGTTCAAAAATCATAACAAAAAACAGGCAAAACACCGTGTATCAGTAATTTTCTAACACACACACTTCAAAATCGCTAAATGTTTGAACTTTAGAACAATCACACAAAAAGACTTACTATAATCACGATCTGGAATCAAATCATCATACTCGGCCCTAATGTACCAACCCATTCTGTTCGATCGAACCTAAACGCTCCGAGTATCTCTTCAATCTCCTGGATTTTGCTAAACGCTCCAAGAAAGTAAAGAGACGAGGAGGGATTCTAGGTGTTAGTGTGAGAGAGATGAGAAGAAATGAGAGGGAAAACCATAAATATCAACTGACATCCAGGGACTATACTGTGCAATTGCAAAAGTAGACATCAAATCGAGGTGAAAGGACCAAATTACCCTCATGTGCTAAGCACATGGGGTGTTTTAACAGAGAAATTTAACTGAAGTTAGGGCAGGGGACCAAGCGAGTGCATTTTTGACAAGTTTTGGGACGACGAGTGTAATTAGTAGACCAGTGGGACCAAGTGTGAAATTTTTGCAAACCTCATGGACCAACCAAACATTTAACTCTATTATATAACACGTTATATTTTATACATATTAAAATAAAATAAAGGAGTTAACTGCCATTTTCGTCCCTGTGGTTTGGTCACTTTGGCCATTTCAGTCCATTTCTCAAAAATGCGCCATTTTCGTCCCCCACGTTCTGGAAAGGTGCCATTTCAGTCCAAAAATCATAACCCAGTTAAGTCAGTTAGTAAATAAGGACTGATTGTGTAAATTTGTAACATAAAGGACCATTTAAGTAAATATTAAACACCACCACCACTAGCCCTGCCACCACCACCACTCCGCTGCCACCACCACCACCACCACCGCCACCACAGCCCTGCCACCACCACCACAGCCCTGCCACCACCGCCACCACAGCCCTACCACCACCACCACCACCACCACCGCCACCACCGCCACCACAGCCCTGCCACCACCACCACTCCGCTGCCACCACCGCCACCGCCACCACAGCCCTGCCACCACCACCACTCCGCTGCCACCACCACCACTGCCATCACCACCACCACACACTCTCTCTCTACTCTCTCTCTCTATGCTCTGCAATCACCACCACCATCACCTTTACCGGACCTGCAACTTCGCCGGAATCTTCACAGTGGCCGGAATCAGTCAACACGTCGTTCTACCATCACCTTTACCGGACCTGCAATTCGACGTTTGTGATTGATGATAACAAACGGTAAGTTACCTGTTTTAATCCAGAAAGGCTTTCTTCAGCTGCAAGTAACTCTGCATCTTTATCCAAGAGAAGTTTTTGTGCTTTACTTATCTCTGTTTCTGTGCTTTACTTAACTCTGCATCTTCAGTATAAAACCAGAAGAATTACCTTGTTCTTCTCAATCTGTTCCTTCAACTGAGACAATTCCAACTCCTTGTTATGCTTAGGACATAAAAAAACAATTAGAAAATTTACAAAAGATATGAAGATTCAATAACAAGCTCATGATGAACGATGAGATAGATATAATACCAGCATAACTTTGATACGGTTGATTTCAGGTTCATCCTCCTTTGTTATCATCTATCTCACACAAAAAGATCACGTGAGCATGGCCTTGTGTGTGTGTGTGTGTGAGAGAGAGAGAGAGAGAGAGAGAGAGAGATAAGAGAGAATTTGTATACGAAACAAATTAGTTGATATGAAACGACCTCGAACTCAACTTCCAAGTCCTTATCGGTGTTAGCAGCCTCGTCATTTGCTACTTGATCGCTGGAAGTAATATTCCTACGAATGATGTGAATGTATGAATAAGAATCATTAAACCATATGATCAAGCATACAAGCAGGTATAATTAAAATATACAAATGTGTAAGTAATGTAGCAGAAGTAACAATGCAAACCTCAATTTAGATGTTGAATCAACAAGCTGGGAAGTCAATACACTTCCATTTTCTAAATCTAAACTCACAGAGTCAGATTCACAAAGAGCTTTACTGCTTGGCTCCTTATTTCCTGAACATCAACAAGCACCATGAGGTAAACTTATATTTGAAGAATTAATGAAATACGGAGTAAATACAAGGTGTGATTTTTGGCGGTGGTGGCTGTGGTGGCGGTGGTTGTGATTTTTCTGGTTGCAATTGGTTATTCGTCTCCGCTGTGGTGGCGGTGGTGGCGGTGTGGCTGTGGTGGCGGTGGTGGTGGTGGTGGCAGTGGCTGTGTGGCTGTGGTGGCGGTGGTGGTGGCAGCGGAGTGGTGGTGGTGGCAGGGCTAGTGGTGGTGGTGTTAACTGCCATTTCAGTCCATTTTTCAAATTTACACAATCAGTCCTTTATGTTACAAATTTACACAATCAGTCATTATTTACTAACTGACTTAACTGGGTTATGATTTTTGGACTGAAATGGCACCTTTCCAGAACGTGGGGGACGAAAATGGCGCATTTTTGAGAAATGGACTGAAATGGCCAAAGTGACCAAACCACAGGGACGAAAATGGCAGTTAACTCTAAAATAAAGTCTTCATAAATAGTGATTTTTATTTATTATATAATTATTTTAATTTTTCTAACAATATATTATTTATCATATATTTTGATTATTTTTCTAATAATTTGCGTTCTATGTTTATTTTTTCAACATTTTATACATATTAAAATAAAGTCTTCATAAATGGTGATTTTTATTTATTATATAATTGTTTCAATTTTTCTAACAATATTTTATTTATCATATATTTTGATTATTTTTCTAATATTTGGGTTCTATGTTTATTTTTTCAACATTTCGTTATAAATTTACTGAAAACATTTACTATGTCGCTATAGTACTAAACCGAACTGAAACCGATTGCTTTTTTCAACATTGCAATATAATTTTTATTGAAAACGGATATTGTGCCGCTATGGTACAAAATAAGAACCGGAACCGACCGAATAATATATGTATTGTTCCAGTATTTATTTATATTGTTTTTCCTTTTGTTAAACTGACATCGTATTGCTAGTATGTCGTACCGAACAACATCGGTACATGTACTCATTTGCATGGTTTTTGTTTGGTAATAAATTTTGTGTCGCTACTGTAGTCAACCAAACCAAAACCGACCGGGAAAAACGTCGGTATTTGTACTGATGCTTATTATTATTATTATTATTATTATTATTATTATTATTATTATTGTTTTCGATAACTGGCGTGTCCAACCGAACAACAATGACATGTATCTGTATTCATTTTTCTTTTTTTATGGAAGTGGAAGTAGATTCTATTCGTGACTTGTTTTAAACCAACTATTTAATGCAAGTTTGTACAATGCACTCCAGGTGTTTGATACATTGCACCATTGAAATGGTAGTTGAATCATGTAGTGCATGAGCCATCACTTTCTTGATTTTGTGCAGATAATCTAGTACAAGTATAGAACTCAACATTCTTTGGTGTCATTCAACAAATATTAGACTAAGTAATTAAAGCATCTTTTACTAGATTTCTTCCTTTATAATAGATGATAAATTAATTGTAACCATGATAATCTGTTAGCAAGACTTGTATTGTTGGGATGTGAAGCATGCAAGTGTATCTAGGGGTGATATGTTCAAATGATTTTGTGCCTTCTTTCAGTCTTATGCTCGCTATATATGTTTGATAAATGATTTAACTAATGGGGACCGACTCAAAACTCGCTGAAAACCATAGTTTAGCCGGTAATACATGTTTGATAAATTGTTAAAAACAAGCCACTTGCCCTTTAGAGAAGAGTAATCTCGTCAATTCATTACACAAGCCGATCATGGCCCATACCCTAAAAGCATCAACGGCACTTGGAGCTCCAGCGCTAAGCTTCAAAACCATCTCGCCCACACCAATATGGATCTCGGATGTCTAATCAAAGGCGAAGCTAGTAAAGGAGAAAATCCGGTTATGGTTGGACCCGTGGATCTCTTCAACGCCTCTTCGCTACCTTTATCCTCATTTATTTCAGCTTGAAAAGGTTAAAAACAGAACTTTGGGCGACTCCTTCAGCCGGTCTAATGGGATCATAGAGTGGAATTAGGATTGGAAAAACTCGTCTTGGTCCGGACCTGAGGTCTCCGAGCTTACGGACCTGCTGCATCATCTCTCGCATTTTTCAGCCTTCTTCTGAGCCGATTAATGGATCTGGACCGAAGATTCTAGCGGTTTATTCTCGGTCTCCTCTATGAAAGCTGTGATCTTTGAAGCTTCGAACAACTCTGTGCAACATGATCCTATCTTCGTCTGGAACAACAAGGTGCCAAAGAAAGTAAAATCTTCACTTGGAAGGCGATCCAAAACAGAATCGCCACCCTAAGCGAACTTGCGAAGCGAAACATCTATGTCGGTCCTCTCTTATGCAAACTCTGCGCAGATTCGGACGAAACAGCAAACTGTATTTTCACCTCCTGCAGTTGAGCGACTGAAGTATGGCAACACATCACTTCCTGGTGCAACATCACTCCGCTCTTTGCTTTCACAATCAATGACCTCCTATCAGTTCACGTGGCGTACAGTTTGGGATGGAAAAATGTTGATACATTTTATGTGGACGCGACTCGGTTCGGTTCGACTCGGTTAGTTTCGGCTCAAGCCCGACGTAGCGGTATTCCTCCGTCGTGTGTCCCAGAGATCGACACGCGAAACACGGAGAGCCGCAAGATGATATCACCATGATGATGTCATGATGATATCATGTAATTTAACCACATGCTTGCAACATGAAAAATTGTAGAACTACCATGAACGTGATTGCTGAATACATGTCTATTGGGCCAATCATCACTCATCAGATTATGTGTTATTGGGCCTGTCCTTTGTGGACTATAACTCCATATCAACGAAGAATCAATGTTCGTTGGGATCACATGTGACGAACATTCTGAAGGTTCGTTATGATGATGAGCGACGAAGACTGGCCTAGGCGAAGGTTCCTTATGACGAAGTCTCCCTCATGACGAAGAATAAGCTTCGTCGTTATGTGTTTGTGATGAAGATTGTCAATGTTCATCGTCTTGGATAGTTCGTCGCTGTAAAGGTTTGTCAAACCATGTTGCTATATAAACAGAAGACAGAAGGCAAACTAGTGGGTGAAAACAGAGAGAGACACGAGAGAACTTAGAGAGAGAACTGAGAAAGTTTGAGAGCGTATCTTATGTAATCGTTGTAAACAAACTTTCTGGTTTTAATACATTGAGCTTTTTAACGTTGAATCTTGTTGTATTCGTGTTCTTTACTCGGTTTGCTTACCCGGTTGGATTCCGCACAATCGGGTTTGTTCGTATCACAAGGATTAGGCTACTAGATCCTCCGCTAGTGGACCTACAAGTGGTATCAGAGCCGAGGCTCTCATCCTTGTTAAAACCGAGCTTTGTGTCCTGTTTTCGAACCCCTTTATTGAAGATTTTGTAAGGATTTGGGATAAATGGCTTTCTTGCCTCCTCAATTCTCATTCATCAAAATATATAGGGATATACAAAACCCTAGCATTAATTACAATTTACATATTTAAGGTAATACAATATTGACTGCTATTACACCCCCGCAGTCGAAACGGGAGGCTGCCGAATGTTGAGACTGGAGCGAAAATCATCAAATAGTACCCGCGGCAAACCCTTGGTGAAAATGTCAGCAATTTGGTGTCGAGAAGGTACATGTAGAATCCGTACTTGACCCCGTTGGACTTGTTCCCGCACAAAGTGAATGTCAAGCTCAATGTGTTTTGTACGCTGATGTTGTACCGGATTGCCGGACAAATAAATAGTGCTGACGTTGTCACAGTATACTAACGTGGCACGAGTGTGAGGACGACGAAGCTCAAGCAATAAGTTGCGCAACCAACAGATTTCAGCAACGACGTTAGCAACACCGCGGTATTCGGCTTCGGCGCTGGAACGAGAAATGGTCGGTTGTCGTTTAGACGACCATGAGATTAAGTTATCACCATAATAAACACAATATCCGCTTGTAGAACGACGAGTGTCTGGGTAGCCGGCCCAATCCGCATCCGTGTATGCGAGTAGAGATGGGTTCGCGGACGGGCATAAGGTAAGACCGTATGATGGGGTGCCTTTGATGTACCGTATGATGCGTTTTAAAGCATTCCAATGACCTGTTTTAGGAGCGTGCATGTGCATGCAAATCTGTTGAACCGCGTAACTGATATCGGCCCGCGTAAACGTGAGATACTGTAATGCTCCAGCGAGACTACGATAGAGAGTGGGGTCATGAAAATCCTCACCTGATTGGCTACTGAGCTTGGAATGCGTGTCCACTGGTGTAGCGCATGAATTACAAGACTGCATCCCAGCTCGAGCGATGATGTCCAAGGCATAGGCCTGCTGAGAAAGAAACATAGTATTGTTTTGGCGAGTAACCGCGATCCCGAGAAAAAAACTAAGCGGCCCAAGATCTTTCATAGCAAATTCACTGGCCAAGCGGGCCATCAACTGATGTCGAAGCTGGTCTGTGGAAGTGATGAGTAGAATGTCATCAACGTATAGGAGCAAATAGGCAACAGTCATACCATTATGCAAAGTGAATAATGAAGCATCACATTTACTCTGTTGGAAACCCAACGTCAATACGTAATCAGTAAATCTTTGGTACCATGCACGCGGAGCCTGTTTCAACCCATATAAAGACTTGTTCAAGCGGCACACGTAATCAGGAAAACCTGTGTGGCGAAAACCCATCGGCTGATACATGTATACGGTCTCGTTTAATTTTCCATGTAAAAAGGCGTTTGAGACATCTAGCTGATGTACGGGCCAAGATTGAGACAGTGCAATTGAAAGTACCGTGCGTATAGTAGATGGTTTTACGACTGGACTAAACGTTTCCCCGCAGTCAATACCCACCTGTTGTAATCGACCGTCACATACAAGTCGTGCCTTATATCGTTCTAACGTACCATCCGATTTGAACTTGTGTTTAAATAACCACATACTACGAATAATGTTCATGTTTGGTGTTCGTGGCACGAGATCCCAAGTATTATTTTTAATAAGCGCATCGAATTCATTGGTCATGGCTTGATGCCAAACCGGTGTGGACAAGGCCTCGGTTGGGTTTTTAGGTAAAGAGACAACAGATGAGGTGGATGCAGTGTGTAAGTTGAGTTGTCTTTTAGGTTTGGTAATCACGTCCATGGCGCGGGTTCGCATGGTACGGGTAGGTTGGGTGGTAGAGGGCTGGTCTGGTATAGGGGGGATGAGAGGTGGAGTGTGGGCCGAAGAACTGGGCTGAGTAGTGATCGGAGTGGTATGGGCCGAGGGGGCTGTTGGGGAAGTGTGGGCCGAGGGGGCTGTTGGGGAAGTGTGAGCCGAGGGTGGGGTTGGAGGGGAGTGGGCCGTAGGTTGGGTGGGTGGAGATTGGGCCGAGATGGAGGAGGTAGGAGGGTGGGTCGATGTGGAAGGGGTGGCGGATGGAAACTGAACCGAGGGCCACAAGAGGGGAGATAAACCGTGTTGAAGGAAGTCATAGGAGGGCGATGGAGAAATATGGTTAGCAAAAGGGAAAGTGGTTTCGTCGAAGACGACGTGGCGAGAGATAATGATTTGTTTGGTGTGTAAGTTAAAGCACTTGTAGCCCCGGTGGGTTGATGGGTACCCAAGGAAGACACACGGATAGGAGCGTTGTTCAAGTTTGTGGATAGTAGTGGAGGGGACAAGGGGGTAGCAAAGACAACCAAAGACGCTTAGATGGTCGTATGTTGGGATACGATGATATAAGTTTTCGGTGGGGGTGGGGTGATTTTTGTGTTTGGTGGGTAGTATGTTTAGGAGATAGGTGGCGGTGTCGAGAGCGTGATCCCAGAAATAGGATGGTAAGGATGCATGAGCCAAGAGGGTGCGGAGCATGTTGTTAATGGTGCGGATTTGACGTTCCGCTTTGCCATTTTGAGATGACGTGTGTGGACACGAAAGTCGGTATTGCATGCCGTGTTCGTTAAAAAATTGTGTGAAAGACGAGTTGAGATATTCACGACCATTATCACATTGAAGGGTTTTGATTTTCTTTTCAAATTGGGTTGCAATATATTTGTAAAAGTTGTAAAATATAGTGTAGACTTGGGATTTTTGAGATATGGGGTATGTCCAAAGAAAATTCGTGTGGTCGTCGAGAAAAAGAACATAATATCGATGACCACCCGAACTAAGTATAGGAGATGTCCATAGGTCGCTATGTATGATGTCAAAAGGTTGGAAAATACGTGTATGAGAAGTAACAAATGGTAAACGAACACTTTTTCCAAACACACATGACTGACAAATCTTATTATTCAAAGTACTGAAATTAATAGAAGAAGAACGGTTTAAAAATTGCATAGTGGGTTGTCCCGGGTGGCCGAGACGATGGTGCCATAATTGTGAGGAAATAGCCGCAAAAGTGGAGGGATTGGTGGTGCTTCCCGGACCAAGCAATAACGGGTATAAATCACCGCTGCTGTTGCATCGTAGGATAGGGATCCGGGTCTTGTAATCCTTCACAAGAAAACCAAACGGGTCAAATTCAACAGAAACCGAATTATCAGTGGTAAAGCGTCTAACAGAAATAAGGTTTTTAAGAAGTTTGGGTGCGTATAGGACATTTTTGAGAACGAAAGGTGGGAAGAGTGGTGGGAGTATTTGAGTGCCATGTCCAACGACCGGAATGGTCGAACCATTCCCAACAATGATATCCTGCGGGATGCGATTATTAAAATAAGATGTAAAATTACCTTGGGTGTGGGTCATGTTGGTTGTAGCACCAGTGTCCATTACCGGGATCGGATCCTGTTGGTTCAACGACATGGAATACATGGCTTGTTCAATATCCGTAGGCGTATAGGCAGCATGGTTGGCCTGGTTGGGTCGAGGGCCTAGGATACCCTGAGCCGAAGCTGGATTGCCAGAAGGGGGTTGAGGGTCGGATAGGGGCAAGGTGGCATAGCCCACTGTTGTTGTGAAGTGGCAGCCCAAGGCTGCTGGGTTTGTGCGGCCCATTGCTGAGCGGCCCATGGGGGAGGGGTAGACCAAGACTGAGGAGCCCAAGGTGAGGGAGTATGCCACTGTTGCTGTTGCCAAGCATGGTTGCTGTGATTCCCACGGCCGCGACCCCAAGTGTTCCTGCCACGACCCCGACCACGCGAACCACGGCCACGACCGCGGCCACCATAATTATTATCCGTGCGGTAGTCGGCCGAACCATTATTATTATTTCCGGTGGACCGAGTGGAGTTGGCGGTGAGCGCGGTACCGGCTGCCTGAGACGCTTGCAGTGCCTGTTCAGCCTTGCGAGATTCCACCAGAATGAGTTTGGATCGGGCATCATAGAAGCTAGGAAGAGGATCTTGATTTTGTAAAATCGTAGCAATCCCCTCATATTGTTCGTTTAACCCACTGATCAGTTGGAGGACAAGACTTTGGTTGTCAACTGGCGAACCAACGCTCGCAAGTTGATCGGAGAGAACTTTCAACTGTTGGCAGTATGCGGAGACGTTCGGGAAACCGCTAAGGCGGGTGTTAGAGAACTTGTGACGAAGGTGAATAGCCCGGGAACTTTTGTTGTCGTGAAAAATATTCTCGAGAGCCACCCATGCTTCATGGGCAGTAGCATTGGGTTTCAAGATGGTATATAAAAGATCGCTCGATATCGTTGCGTAGATCCATTGCAAAACGATAGCGTCAAGCCGATCCCACGAATCATCGGCAGGTTTGGTGAGCGTGTCTTTATCTTTTTCGGTTGTTTTTGATGAAGACGACTCAGCTTCTGGCTTTGGAGACAGATGTTGGATGACTTGAAACGCACGACAGTGGAGGCGAAAAAGTTCGCTCCATGACGCGTATAAACCGCTGTCCATCTCTAGGGTTACGGGAACAAGACTCTTAATATTGTTAACAGTTGAAGCAGGGTGGAGCTTGGCGTCCATGATGGAAGCCGAGAGGAGAAGAGACGAGGGAGCAGAAGCGAAAGAAGGGGAACGAAGAGGAGACGGCAATTAAGAAGCCTGGTCTCGTGATACCATGTAAGGATTTGGGATAAATGGCTTTCTTGCCTCCTCAATTCTCATTCATCAAAATATATAGGGATATACAAAACCCTAGCATTAATTACAATTTACATATTTAAGGTAATACAATATTGACTGCTATTAGATTTTTCAGAAAGTTTGTGTGGTTTGATAAACCTTATGGGTTAAAGATCTTAAGAACTTGTTTATTGCTGTTAAAAAAAATTCATGAAAACCTTTTTTTAGCTCATAAAAGGATTAGGTTTTTGTTGAAAGTTTTGGCAAACTTGTTTCGGAAAAACTTTTCGGTGAACGGCTTGGTCGGAAAACTCATAAGTTCATCGAGTTCTTCATTGTTTTCTTCATATCCTCTGGGTTTTAGTGTATAAGAATTGATTTATTAATCTTAAATTATTGTATGTTTGAAAAGTTGGTAAGAAAAATGGTGATGTGAGTTGATCTGTGCGCAGGGAAAGAGTATGGTGTTTGACATTTTGGGTCACCTACTTACCATACATTGATTAAAATATTGTTTCTCGTTTTTTTTTTAATTCCAATTTCAACTTTTCACAATTCTCATTTTCACGAAGACTAGACTTCGTGGCACCCCCTTTAATTTTTTTTGTGAACACTATACTCTTCGTGGGTGTAATAGTCTTCGTGGACCAATACAAACTTTGGGCCTTTGTTTCATCATTCAAGTCTTCGTGGACTTGTTTTTGGGTTCAAACAGTTAGTGGATTTTTTTTTTTTTTTGCCTACAAGTGGGGCTTAAGTGTTCGTAGGGACATTTGTTATTTCATTCTTCGTGGGAACAGCTATAGTTTTCACAGAAGTCTTATTTGTCATACTAAAACTTGTTTTAAATTGATTTTTCAAGTACTTGTCATTAAATTTCAACCAAAAATGAGTTCAGATTGGTGGGGTATTCCATCCAATACGGAGAGCAAGTATAGAAGCACGGGTTTATCGCCATCATGGGCCGAATCTCCCACACCGTCAAATAACACGTATACGAGAAAGGGTTCAGCAACCGATATGTATGGAACACCACAAGCAGTTGCTTCAGAGAAAAGCTATCGGTCTACTGGAGTACCATCATTTCTTGATCCAAACTACAATGGTCAAACAAAAACGGCGTTTTATGCCAAAATTGTCAAAGATGCCAGCAATGGTGAATTCTCGGGAAATGATGACAGTTCTGAACATGACGGTAGCTCAGTTGAAGATGGTACATGTTAAAGTTCAAGCGAGGATGGATCAGAATATGAATCAACAAGGGAGGTTGTTGATTCTGAGGCAAATGAGTCAATATCTGAGAGTGAATCCAATCAGGTATGTGTCGATGAACCAAGTTCGGATAGGTGTGATAGTTGTGTTAAATTAAGTGCTAAATTGTCTGATTTGCAAAGCAAATTGTCTGATTTGCAAAGCAAATATGACAATTTGCAAAGCAAGTATGACGTGAAATTTATCCACAATCAAGGTTTGATCGTGGATCTTTCGAAATGCAAAGAGGCCAACATGTTTTATGAAAACCATGAAAAAGAGTTTAAAACGGTGATTGAAAATTTAAAAGAAGATAAAACCGAGCTAACAAAAATGGTTTCAAGAAAACAAACTGACATAAACTGTTATATCAATCGTCTCGAGGTCATGCAAAAAGAGTTGGCATGTGTAAAGTGTGAAAGTGAGGCGATCCGGCTTAAGTTAGATAGTTACTCAAATTCTAGGTATGTGCTGGATCACGTCATTGACATACAGAAAGAGAAAAAGGATGTCCCATGCATTGGATATAAGAAATGTCCACCACCTGTTAGACACAATTATGATGCAATGCCTAATGAGAAGAATAGAACTTATTTTGAGCAATCTGTACCTTTAGACATTGAGGACTTTGCAACCGGACTTGGATACAAAAATGAAGTATTATCAGACTCGGATGTATCAGCAGATACATATGTAACTGCTGAACAAAATCAGGATCCGACCTTCAGTCATTGTTGAGGATGTTGATTCTTCAGATGATGAATCCGATGATACTGACTCAACAGAGTCTGATGCGGTAATCAAAGAAGAGGACATACCTCTCGAGAATCATATTTTATGTGATCCTCCCGCAAAACCTGTTAAGACAGTTCTGGTTGAGTCCACGTCTGCACAAGATTGTGAAAGCATGAATTTACTGTACACGTTGATTGGATCTGATAAGATATATTCAGACAAGGATTTCCCAATCAAGAATGTCAATCAATCCTTTATTGATAAAGTTTTTGAAGATTCTACTAGTAAGTTTTTGGAAAAGTCGAGCCCAGGAGTTGTAGTAACTCAGTGTGCTCCTATCCCAAAATCCAAAGTTAGAAAGAAATATGAGAATAAAAAATTGCAACCACAAAACAATCAACGAAAGCAAAGTCACGCTCACCAAGGAAAGGGAAAAGGCAAACAAAGCCAAAACAAGAAGAAGGTTCAGAAGGTGAACTTCGTGAAATCCCGAGGGACGGATAAAATTGAATCTTTTGAAAACAAATCCAACACAGATTTTGTTATGCAAAATAAAATTTTGAAAAGAAATAGTCAAAACAACTACGCACAACACACAAACTATTGTGATGTAGGACCAAGTACCTCAAGATCACGAAGTTCATCATCAAGCTTTTATAATTATGATACTCCGAGGTTTGTTGAGCAGAGATCATGTTTTAAATGCGGTGAGTACGGGCACATTGTCAGAAATTGTCCATATCTCAGCAAGGGAAAGGCAAAAGTTGATGCCCCCCATGGTAACAGTTACCATAAAAGATCTGTTTCACCAAGACAGGACCCTCGTCTTGTTAAACAACGAGAAAAGAAACAGAAAAAGCAACAAAAAAAAGAAGTTGAAAAGGCTTTAAAACCAGAGGTTGTCCAAACGCAGTCTGTTAAATCAGATGTTAAAAATGAAAAACAAAAACAGATTTGGAAACCAAAATCGGAAATTGTTTCAAGGGGAGCTACATCAATTCCGAATCATCGGGAAATGGATGTCACAATTCTCGATGATGACGGACGACCCAAGTCTGTGAAGGCTTGGGTCCCCCACTCTAACTAATCTCTGAATGAGTGTGTAGGATGTTCCTGGAGGAACTATTGATAGTCTTAGGATTGTTGATAGTGGAGCGTCCATGCACAAGATCGGCGACATAAGGCTCCGAAATATTGTTACATCTAGGAGAATATAGGTCGCCTTTGATGGAGAGAAAGAAAAAGAAAAGAAGACAAAAATGTCCGATGAAAGAATGATGGTGAAAGAATGTGATTGAATGAAGTTAAAAAATTCGACAAGTTGAAAAATGTGCCAAAATTTGATTGTTGAAGGTTTTGATCGGGTCCACAGGAAAGATTCCAATGAAATGTACGCGCCTACAGCACGTCTGAAGCTTTTCTAAGATTCATGGATTTTTCTTCCACAAGAAGTTCAAAGTCCACAAGATGAACGTGTAGTGTACTTTTCTCCACGGTGTGATTGAAGAAAATGTGTTTGTTGATCAAACCACACCGGATGTGCGGATACCTTGGAGTGGATTAAACAACCGCACACTACTTCTAAAGGAGAAAGACGAAGACCTTTGCTGGAGCGAAAACATGTGGAATACATCATGCATGGATCAACCAATGATGATGTGTACAAGCTTTCCCACATGCTCCATTTGCCACTTACCAGCCGGACCCGAAGGTTTATCATCTTGTTGCTGTAAAGAGAATTCTCGGTTCATTGAAGTAGCTGCAAAATCGACCTTGAAATCCACACTGGGTGGATATCCAGTTTGGGAGAGCTCTCAGATTCCTGCCAATGCACCAAGTAGTAGCAGGATTACGGTTTTGAATTTCTAATCTCTCCTATCCTTTTCAATATTTAAGTTGCTTTATGATTTACTAACATCTCGTACAGCATTCCTTGACCAGACACATTGATCTCGAATATCACTTCACACGTGATTGTTTTAATATGAAACTCGTCAATGTTGTTTTGGTCCACACCGATGACCAACATGCCGACCTTTTTACCAAAACATTTGACAAATCACAATTTGACTTTTTATTATTGGTAAACGGCATTAAGGTCAAGCAAGAGTAAAACCGACATCGGAAAATCGTTTTTGTAAATATCTTTGTGTTTTTAATTTATCATAGTTTTTACATTTTAGGGGGAGTAAATCCAAATTTGAAAAATTCAAAAACATCGAAAAATCTCAAAAACACAAAAACAATAGAAAAACAAAAATGAGTTTCCTGGCGAGAAAAAGAGAAAATGATAGTACATCAGTGGTCTGTCGAAACCTCTTTGAACCTAAAATGAAAAATGATAACCAGCTCTATATAAGATGTACCGGTAGGCTCACAATCTTTTTAAAGTGTGCAGGGTGATATAAACCTAAATAGACTAAAGACTGTGTGGGAACCGCTCATTGGCATATGGTCTTGGTGCTGAAATTTTGTTTGATAGATTGTCGAGGTTCTGAGATACGTGGTCTTTATGCTGTTTATCATCTGGGTATCATGGTTGTTTCTTTTACCGAAATATAACGGAGACGAAGCTAGATCTTCCATGATACCATACACACGTGTACATATTGCATACGACCTCAATAAGTGATCAACAATCACATGTCCACAAAATAAGTGATAATATATCACAACTTTCATGCGAGAGTCAAGTTCGTCTCTTTGTCTGTACGTTGGTACTAACCTGTTCACGGACTTGCTCCTGTGCCCTCATGCATCTGAAAATCAAGTTCCTCATCAATAAGTGATTCTATCACATAGGGCTTGTTTTCAATTAAAAAATAAGTGAGTATCTCACATCATTTTATACGGTCAAACCGATGATAAATGGTATACTCACCAGTAAGATGAATTCTCGTGCATACCTTGATATGGGAATATGTCGTGTGTGGATGAACACCAGTCGGTAAGTATAAATCATACCTTAACGTATCCCCTAAACATGATTACATCTGATAAGTTGAGCTTATGTGGACAACAATACCGATAATCGTTATAGGATGCTTATCTAAATGATTAACTAATTGAACAGCAAGAGCATTTTGGCGTGACCGTACACTAATATGATTCTCTTACCCTCGAAACTCGCAAAAATAATTTCTGTAAATATTTATTTAATGCTTTCAGTTTCTGCATCTCTGTATATATTTATTTACTGCTTTCCGTCTTTAAATTTGAAATATACAAAAATACCAAAAAGATTTTAGGTGTGTTTTAATATAAACTTTATAAAAACCAAAAAGATTTTATTTTTATCTTATTTTTTGATTAACTGATATTGGAACTCGAGTCTTCGACACCTGAAATCTGATTGAAAACCAAAACAATTAAATCTTCATAAACGGTCGAAATTTGCAAGTTTTGAAAGTTAAAAACCAAAATTGAACATTTTGTTAAACTTTCAAACTGTCGGACGGTAGTTGATTGAAACATGGTCACATGTGTGTCGTTTATGTTAACTATTTTCCAAGCAGTTGTTCTCATTACGCGTTTAGCTTTCTTGTATGTGCAGATGCGACATCCAAACCAGCTAAAGGCGAAGAGAACGTGCAGTGGCGGATCTAGAAAATCCGCCAAGCCATAACGTTTTATAAATAAGCGGTAACGAAATCGAAAAAACATCAAATTTTTCCAAAATATACACTAATTTTACACTACCGCCGGAGCGCCAAGCCGTAGCGGAGGTTGCCCCTACTTACACTGTATGTCCGCCACTGAGAACGTGTTAGACAACAAGCTTCGGAATGAAGACACAACGTGGAGGCACTCAAAAGATAAAGATGATCGAGTTGCCGCTGACCTATCATCAACACCTCAAGGATCTAAACAATTGAAGATCAAAAGATTCACGAGCATAACTCAAGGGAGAATTTATTTTAAGGGTGAGTTTGCTAACACACTTCCTAAATAAAAGGCGGAGTTTATTGATACACTTTCTACTTACGACACGTGAACACTTTGAAGATCCTTCGACATGGAAGACGAACCATCGTGAGTAGCATCCAAGGGGGAGTTTATTGATACTTTTTATGTGGACGTGACTCGGTTCGGTTCGACTCGGTTAGTTTCGGCTCAAGCCCGACGTAGCGACATTCCTCCGTCGTGCGTCCCAGAGATCGACACCCGAAGCACGAAGAGCCGCAAGATGATATCACCATGACATCACCATGATGATTTCATGATGATATCATGTAATTTAACCACATGCATGCAACATGAAAAATTATAGAACTACCATGAACGTGATTGCTGAATACATGTCTATTGGGCCAATCATCACTCATCAGATTATTCTTAGCCGATGTATATTCCCAGCAGAAGATTTCCAGAAGATTATGCCTTAATTTTAGGAATAGATTATGATCTCCTATTTATTGTGTATGTTTTGTGTATATCGTTTCCTAAATTACCGATTGTATTCTCCCTATTTAAAGGGTATTGTAAATCAATAGAGGTCATCAAAGAATTGCAAACCATGAACACTTTTATGGTATCAGAGCTTCGGTTCTGAGATTTAGCATCTTCTTCTTCTTCCTTTTTTTTCGATCCTTTTTCCTTTCCTTTTTTTTTCAACACAGCAGGTCACCATGCCCAAATCTGACGAACAGCCCTCCTCCTCCACCCAGAAACCCTCGCCGGCCCTACACCCAGCTTATTCAGTCACCAATATCCAATCCAAAATCCGCACGCTCGATGGCACCTCTGTAACCTACTCGTCCTGGGTCAAACTGTTTAAGTTTCATGCGGTTGCCTATCGTGTTCTTGATCACATCGATGGCACCTCCAAACCACCTGAAGATACAGACCCGACCTATTCCGACTGGAAAGAAGTGGACGCTTTGGTGTCCCAATGGATTTACAGCACTGTCAGTGATGAGTGGCTCGGCCGTATTCTTGATACTGAAGCCTCTGCCCGCAAGACTTGGTTGAGGCTTGAGAAATTTTTTTTAAGCAATAAGCAAGCAAAGGCTGCCGCTTTGGAAACCCGGTTCGTAAACTTGACTCTCGCAGCCTGCAGCTCAGTGGACGATTATTGCAAACAGTTGAAGGAACTTGCTGATCAACTTTCGGATGTCGATCAACCGGTGACAGAATCGCGTCTGGTTTTGCAGCTGGTTCGTGGTCTGTCACAAGAGTTTGATACAACTGCTTCACTCATTAATTCCCAACATGTAGATTGGGATCTTGCAAGAACAATGTTACACGATGAAGTTATCCATCAGCAGGCTCGACAGCAGGCCTCTCCGTCTTCTGTCCTCGTCGCCCAAACACCAACAAATCAACCACCAGACCAGCATCAGCAACCTGCCCAACAGCAGCAGCCGCCAACCAACAATTTCTTTCAGTCCAGCACCCGGGCTATCGGACGAGGACATGGCAGCAACTATACGGGCCGTGGCAGCAGCCGTGGACGCGGATACCGAGGCAACCCTACGGGGCCCTCGTGGCAATTCCAGAACCAGTCCGGTCCACCGTCTTACCCACAGTGGGCCTGGTGGAACACACCACCGTGTCCTTATCCGACCCAATCCAATTGGCGGCCCAATCAACCACAAAACCCAGCGGCCCACTACACTGGCTTCTCAGGACCATCTCCATACGGCCCAACACAGCAGTTCACGGCACCACCAGGTTATGATGCATTGAGCCCGTCCGACTTGAGCGCCGCTTTTAATACTATTCAGCTCTCATACACTGACCCTACTAAGTACATGGACACCGGTGCGGGGCATCACGTGACCGAAAAGCAAGGTATGATTCGTATCCCAGACTCTTTTCCTGTTAATACGAAACTATTAGTCGGCAACGGGCAATGTTTACCAATTGAGGGTTCGGGCACATGATACCTACCAATACATAACCGAACCTATATCCTACCCAACATGCTTTATAGTCCTCACATAATTAAAAACGTATTGTCCGTCCGTCGTTTTACCTGGGATAACAATGTTTCTGTTGAATTTGACCCGTTTGGTTTTTCCTTGAAGGATCTCACAACTGGACGGCTTCTTTCCCGCCACAATAGCACGGGTGACCTTTACCCGGTTACTCCACCCACTCTTCCGCCTCAAGCCTGTTTCCTTGCGTCTACAACTTTACCATGGCATGATCATCTCGGACACCCTGGAAGTCAAGTTTTAGATATTTTAACCAGAAAGTTTGGTTTTCCTTGTCATTCAAATAAACAATCGTTTTGTAATTCATGCCATTTATCTAATAGCAAACGTTTACCTTTTTATGATTCAAATTCTTTTACATTCTCTCCTTTTGATATTATACATTGTGATCTATGGACATCACCCATACCAAGTAAAACCGGGTACAAATACTACATGGTCCTAATTGATAATTTTTCAAACTTTGTTTGGGTATATCCTTTGAAATATAAATCCGAAACCTTCACAACTTTCACCAAATTTCACCGCCTAATTGCCACACAATTTAACCGCAACATAAAAACATTCCAATGCGATTTAGGGGGAGAATTTGACAATCATGCGTTTAAAACGTTTGCCCACCAACACGGTCTTTTATTCCGTTTCTCGTGTCCCCAAACCTCCTCCCAAAATGGCCGCGCAGAGCGTATGATCCGTCGACTTAATGACATCATCCGCTCACTGCTCATACATGCGCATCTACCACCCATTTTTTGGGTTGAGGCCCTCCACACCGCCACATATCTTCACAACATTTTACCCACAAAACGCCTCAATTTCTTCACCCCCACCTTCGCCCTATATCTCCGTCACCCAACCTATGACCATTTACGTGTCTTCGGATGCGCTTGCTATCCTAACACATCCGCCAAACAACCCCACCGTCTTCATCCGAGAGCCATTAGGTGCATCTTCCTCGGTTACCCACCTGACTTCCGAGGATACCGATGCTTTGACCCCTCTACGGGTAAGGTACACATCTCACGTCATGTAACTTTTGATGAACATACTTTCCCATACACTATTCCTACCCCACCCGCCACATATTCCTTTTTGGACGACCCCATACCTTTTGGATTTACCTTCCCACGGCCTCTACCCACACCATCACCTACCCCACCGCGTCCACCTAGCCCACCGCATCCACCTATCCCACCACATCCATTCCCTATTACTTATTCCCGTCGTCCAAAACCAACGCCACACAATCCTAACCAAACCTCGACTACCACACCTTCTAATACCCACCCCTCTCCTACAGCCGATACATCCCCTGCTGCTACTCAGCAGCCTACAGCCCCTCCTCCCACTTCCCAGCAAACCAACGGTCCAACTCCAGCCCCTCAAACCTCTCGGCCCACATCCTCCACAAACATTCACCCCATGACCACACGGTCTAAAGCTCACCACATTTTCCATACTACAGCCATTAGCCTAGTTCCCACCTCATATGCTAGGGCCTTTGCCGACCCTCATTGGTTACATGCCATGCAGGCAGAGTTTAGTGCTTTACAGGAAAACGACACATGGGAATTGGTACCACGCCCACACGATCGGACGATCATTCGATGTATGTGGTTATTCAGGCATAAGTTTAAATCTGATGGGTCTTTGGAGAGATACAAAGCGCGGTTGGTTGTTAATGGCAAATCACAGACAGTTGGTATTGATTGTGAGGATACTTTCAGTCCGGTTGTTAAGTCGGCTACTATTCGGACAGTCTTGTCTATTGTTGTCTCTCGTTCATGGCCTATCCATCAATTGGATGTCAAGAACGCTTTCTTACATGGAACACTGAATGAAACAGTGTTTATGCATCAGCCCCCGGGCTTCACAGATAGACGTTTCCCTAATTTTGTTTGCAGGTTGAAAAAGTCTCTATATGGCTTAAAGCAGGCTCCACGGGCGTGGTACACCAGATTTGCCAATCATATTTTGTCTAAGGGATTTCGCAGTAGTGTCTGTGACAATTCCTTATTTGTTTACACCCACGGCACACATACTGCTTATTTGCTACTTTATGTTGATGATATCGTCCTCACAGCCTCTTCTGACGAGCTATTACAAAATATTATTCGCATGCTCTCGCGCGAGTTTGCAATGACTGATTTGGGTCATTTACATCATTTTTTGGGTATTCGGGTGACCCAAAATCCTACAGGTTTATTTATGGATCAGGCCCAGTATACAAAAGACATCATCGCATGCGCTTCCATGACCGCATGTAAACCATGCACCACTCCAGTTGATTTGTCCTCAAAGCTCAGTGCTTCAGATGGTCCTTTGTTTCATGATCCAACTCTTTATCGTAGTCTAGCTGGAGCTTTGCAGTACCTCACATTCACACGGCCATATATTTCTTATGCGGTACAGCAGGTTTGTCTTTTCATGCATGAACCTCGTGATCCGCACTTTGCTTTTCTAAAGCGAATCATCAGGTATTTACAGGGAACAATCGACTATGGCATACGGATTGTCAAGTCCACCACTCATTCTTTGGTAGCTTATTCAGATGCTGATTGGGGTGGTTGCCCGGATTCTCGTCGCTCAACTAGTGGTTATTGTGTTTTTCTAGGCGACAATCTTATTACATGGTCCTCTAAACGGCAACCTACCATTTCGCGTTCCAGTGCTGAGGCTGAGTACCGTGGTGTGGCTAATGTCGTCGCTGAATGAACCTGGCTCCGAAATTTACTCCTTGAGTTACATCTTCCACTTCGGCAATCTACCGTGGTTTATTGTGATAACGTTTCAGCAGTATATATGTCTGACAATCCGGTTCAACATCAGCGGACTAAGCACATCGAGATTGATATTCATTTTGTTCGTGAGAAGGTTCGCATTGGACAGATCCGTGTGCTTCATGTTCCAACATCATTGCAATATGCGGATATCTTCACTAAGGGGCTCGCACGTCAACTCTTTCGGTCTTTTCGCTCCAGCTTGAGCGTCTGTCCTCCGCCCGCTCAAACTGTGGGGGAGTCTTAGCCGATGTATATTCCTAGCAGAAGATCTCCAGAAGATTATACCTTAATTTTAGGAATAGATTATGATCTCCTATTTATTGTGTATGTTTTGTGTATATCGTTTCCTAAATTACCGATTGTATTCTCCCTATTTAAAGGGTATTGTAAATCAATAGAGATCATCAAAGAATTGCAAACCATAAACACTTTTAATTATGTGTTATTGGGCCTGTCCTTTGTGGACTATAACTCCATATCAACGAAGAATCAATGTTCGTTGGGATCACATGTGACAAACATTCTGAAGGTTCGTTATGATGATGAGCGACGAATACTGGTGTAACATCCCAAAATTTCAAAACTTTATACTAGAATTATAAAGTGTATAATAAACAAGAATAAACAAACTAGGATAAATAACCCAGTTAGTTAGAAGTCTTGTAGTAACACAGGAATGAGTTAAAAGGCCAAAGATATAAACTAAATAAGAGTGGAGGGACCTAGGTTGTCAAAATTGAAACTTAAATTACTAATAATTAGTAAAATAAAAACCAAACACTCCATTTTTGGAGTTCTGGTTGATCAAGAAACCACAGGGGCGACACCCACACTTTCACAACCCTAAATCCTACTAAACTCTCAAATTAAAGGCTCAAATCATGTCGTAATCGAAATCTGAACATAGAATCATGATCTCCTCGTCAAGGAGGTCATAAGGTATGTCAAATTAGGTTGTTTTGATACAACTCAAATTATTGCATGTGATTGAAATCGAAGGTTGAGCTTGATTATGTGTTGTAAAACATGAAATTGGAAGTAATGTGAAGTCTAGGGACAAACCCTAGATGATTTCTTGTCAAAATCTTGCATGTTAGTTGTAAGGATCCAAAATCACTATAGTGGGTGATTAGTAAGTTAGTAGAACTCGATAAACACTAGGATTAAGATTATTATTCTAGTGAAAACTGAAATTGTGAGATAATCTTTGAAATTGTTGATGTTAAAATATGTGTATTTTGTCTAATTGAAGTTAATTTGAGTGATAATTTCAAGTTTTGAACTTGGTTTAGATCATGTAGAAATCTGACCCGCAATGTGTTTGATAAAACGCCTAAATGAGGGTTAAAATATTAAAGATTGCTAAAAACGCAGATTTGCATATGTTATGAATTAATGCGTTAAAGCTTATGAAAGAGTTCTAATCTTGTTATGAATTGAACTCTTTAGGCAAGGAATCCGGAACGTCAAGTGGACACGCCGGAAGTGATACCCGCGGAAAAGGTGTGCTTTAAAGGTACGTGGCTTTAGCCCCGTTAAAATTATGTGTAAATAATTAGTTTTGTTGTGTGAACGGTGTTGTAGTGAAATGGATGCGTTTGATGCGTTGTTAAAGTGGCGAAGTACACTCAACCATCAAACGGGTCAAAGTAAAGACTTGGTATTTAGTTTGGCTAGTCAATGAAGTGATGGTTTCCACTAAATAGCCAAACGGGTCAAAATGATGTTTTCAAAAGAATCACGAGAGTAGAGACTTGAAAGTCTTATACTTCGTTAAATGATGAATTGTACCATACCAATGATTTGGTGATATTAATCTAAGTATAAGAACCCGGAATATGGGTCAAACAATAAATGTTAAATGAAAAAGGGTTGTTTGAAACGAAATGCTTGAATTCCGAAGAAACAAGTATTAGCCCTAAAGGAATCGCAAAGCCATGGAATTGGCACGAATACACCAAGTATGTGAGCCCGGGAAATTGGGTAATTATGTCTAAAAGGTTTTAAGAATGGATAAGAGGTGCTATGTACTCACACTAATGGGTTGGATAATTTGAAATGAGGAAATTGTGAACCGATTGTCGGTATCTCGGTTTCCGTAATGAGAAATTTACGTGGTCGGGTCCGTAATTTTATTACAGACTCGTAGGAAAAAGAATCGGTTAAAACGGACTAACGAGTAGAAAGTTATGATCTTTTAAAGTTGGAAAATAGTTAAAGGGCAAAGATGCAGAGCCCACCGTAACTTACGGTTCCACCGTAATTTACGGTGGACATCAAAAGTGTTACGGTATGCTTCTCCTGTGTTATGGCAGAACCAAACACACTCAGGGTCTACCGTAACTTACGGTAGACACCGTAAGTTACGGTGGAACCCAGGAAACTTGTGTTTTATTTGTTATTTCTCGATGCTGAAATTCGTTTATATGTAATGTATTATTGACAAAACTAATGTTTTAGTGTATGACCCTAGGTATGGATGAAGCCTTTCCGGATGGTGATCAAATACATTGTCAAGAACCGAACACGCATTTTGAAGCTTCGGCACTAAACTTAATCTTGTCGAAACTTTAAACATGTTGTAAATACTTTTGTTAATTGTGTTTTGGATCCTTTAAACTAGTTGTTAGTTGACTAGTAGTGGTTGACTTTAAAACTGGTTATGCACTATCTTGGATGTGTTTGGTAATATCACAAGTGTGTATGGTTTTAAATACGAAAAGTTTTTGTAAACTCTGAATTATATAAAGTTATTATGATAATTATTTAAATACTGTTCAAATTATTAAGGGTGTTACAAGTTGGTAATCAGAGCCCAAGGTTGTTAACAAGTGTTCAGTTCAAGCTTGATCAAACATCTGGTAAGAGTTAATTGTTCTAAGTAGAGTTACTAAGTATAAAAAGAGAAGTAATGAATAGAAATGCATGGGAAGAGCGTGTTAACACACTCAAACCCGGAAAGTGCATTAAATAAGAACGGTGAAAACAAGTTATGAACTTGAATAAACCGAAGTAAATAAATCATACGTCATAGGTGAAATGTTTAACGCTTAATGTAAACATTTCAGTTAAAGATGACGGATAAAGGTAATGATGATGCGGTGCCAAGAGTCACCGAGCAAACGAGAGAAGTGATTGCTGAAGAGGTAGGAAAAGCAATCGAAAACAGTTTTTCGGGTTTCATCGACAAAATCCAAACCACGGTATTATCAGTGGTGGAAGAAAGAATCAAGAAATTGGAGGATAATACCAATTTAGCAAAGGAGAAGTCGGGAGGACGAAAATCTTGTTCTTATAAATAGTTCATGGCGTGTAAACCGCCCATTTACAATGGGGAGGTTGACCCGATCATATGTCAGCGGTGGCTAAGCGATATGGATGGGGTGTTCGAAAGGACTCATTGTGATCCGGATGACTACGTAGCCTATGGCATGGGTCAGTTAAGGGGTCAAGCGAAAGACTGGTGGGATAACAAGAAGAAAGAAATTGGAAGCGAAGCGGCTAAAGCTATGACATGGGACGAGTTTAAGACGCCGTTTCTTAAACATCACAGTCCCAAGGCAGTCATTAACAAGATCAAGGAAGAATTCATGTAGCTTCGACACAAGGGTGAATCTATTGACAAAATCACGGGAATATTCATGGATAAGATGAAGTTTTGTGATGAATTGATAACGAATGAGGAGCAGAAAATATATTATTATTATATGTTGAGCGCCGAGTATAGGGAGTTTATGACTCCTTCAAAGTATGAGACTCTCACCGAAATTATAAACGCTTCTCGGGAACGGGAGATAGAGTTGAAGAAACAGATTGAAAGAGGTGAAAGAAGGGCTCAGATAGTCAATCCAAGCCCAACGAAAAAGGCGCGCACAACAGAATCCTCAAAGAAACAAGAAAGTAAAGGTGGGTCATCAAACTGCAAGATATGCGGGAAGGGGCACAAAGGTGAATGCCGGTTCAAGGACAAACGGTGTCCTATATGTGGGAAGACGGGACACACGGCTGCATTGTGCCCGGGAAAGGTGTCAGTGTGTTACAAATGCTACCAACCGGGTCACAAGAAATCTGAGTGCCCGGAGTTGGTTGGAAAGAAAGATGATAAGAATACACATACTGAGACACCAAGAGCAAAGGCGAGATCTTTCCAGTTGACAGCAATGGAGGCAAAAACAGAGCCCGATGTGGTCTCAGGTATATTTGCCATAAATTCAATTCCTGCACATGTGTTATTTGATACGGGTGCGAATAAATCTTTTGTTTCACATGGATTTATTCGACATCCTTCTTTTGTACTAACAAAATTGCCTATGCCATTAGAGGTAGAAATAGGTGATAACAAAAGTTTTTTTGTATGTGATGTATGTCGAGATTGCAAAATAAGCGTTAATGATGAGGAATATTTGATAGACTTGATCCCTATGTCAATGGGAGAATTTCAAGTAGTGGTAGGGATGGATTGGTTATCCCGACATCATGCAAAGGTGATATGTTTCCGCAAGGAGATACAGTTGACATCTCCAAGTGGAAAGCAAGTCACCATTTATGGCGAAAAGGGGGTAGTCCCGTTATGTGCTCAATACTAAAAGCCCACAAACTTATGAGGCGCGGATGTAAAGCATTCATGATATACGCAAACGAACCTAATAAAGAGACGCCAAAGATGGAAGACGTACCAGTGGTATGTGAATACGCTGATGTATTTCTGGAAGATTTACCGGGAATACCGCCAGTACGGGAGGTAGAGTTCGGGATCGAATTGGTTCCGGGCGCAAAACCTGTGGCCAAGGCGCCGTATCGACTCGCGCCATTAGAATTACAAGAATTGATGTCACAAATTCAAGATCTACTGGACAAAGGGTTTATCCGCCCTAGTGTGTCTCCATGGGGCGCACCAGTATTATTCGTGAGGAAGAAGGACGGGAGCATGCGTATGTGCATTGATTACTGGGAGTTGAACAAACTCACGGTAAAGAATCGATATCCGCTTCCAATAATTGATGACCTATTTGACCAATTACAAGGTGCAAGTTGGTTCTCAAAAATTGACCTCAGATCGGGGTATCATCAGTTGAAAGTCAAGGAGGAAGATATACCGAAAACGGCTTTCCGTACACGGTACGGACATTACGAGTTTCTCGTGATGTCCTTTGGGTTAACCAATGCACCCGCGGCTTTCATGGATCTCATGAACCGGGTTTGCAAACCCATGCTAGACAAGTCAGTGATAGTGTTCATAGATGACATCTTGATATACTCCAAGAATGAAGCAGAACACGCAAGTCATTTGCGTGAAGTGTTGGAGACGCTCAGGAAAGAGAAATTGTATGCAAAATTCTCAAAATGTGCCTTCTGGTTACGAGAGGTGCAATTTATTGGGCACATCATTAGTGCAAACGGGGTGTTAGTGGATCCGTCAAAGATAGAAGCAGTGTCAAGATGGACTCCACCAAAGAATCCTTCGGAAATCAGAAGCTTCTTGGGGCTTGCGGGTTATTATCGGAGATTCATACAAGATTTCTCCAAAATTTCTATGCCGTTGACTAAACTAACCCATAAGAATGAAAGGTTTATTTGGGGCGAGGATCAAGAAGGGGCGTTTCAAACGCTCAAGGAAAAATTGACCTATGCACCGGTATTGTCATTACCGGACGGAACGGAGGATATGGTAGTTTACTCGGATGCATAGCATACGGGACTTGGCTGCGTTTTGATGCAGCGGGGCAAGGTTATAGCCTATGCCTCGAGACAGCTAAAGACTCATGAGAAGAGATATCCTACCCATGACCTCGAGTTGGCAGCAGTGGTATTCGCCTTGAAAATATGGAGGCATTATTTGTATGGGGTGAAGTGCACTATCTTTACCGACCATAAAAGCTTAAAGTATTTCTTCGATCAGAAGGAATTAAATATGAGGCAGAGGCGATGGTTAGAAACTGTCAAAGACTTTGATTGTGAAATACATTACCACCCCGGGAAGGCTAACGTAGTGGCAGACGCGTTGAGCCGAAAGACAGATTATATGCCTATTCGAGTACGATCGATGCAACTAATTGTGACATCGGGTTTGCTTGAACAAATCCAGAAATCTCAAATTGAAGCAATCAAGGAAGAAAATGTGAAGAAGGAAAGGATAGTTGGGCAGCTAAAAGACCTGGAGGATGATAACCAAGGATTGAAAACTCGATTTGGGAGAATTTGGGTTCCAAATACGTGTGGGGCCAAGGAGCGTCTACTCGCCGAGGCCCATAAATCTCATTATTCAATTCATCCGGGGTCGACCAAAATGTATAATGACTTAAAACAAAACTATTGGTGGCCCGGAATGAAAAGAGATATTGTGAAATATGTGGAGAAGTGTCTGACTTGTTTACAAGTCAAAGCGGAGCACCAAAAGCCATATGGTAAGTTGCAACCGCTGGATATCCCAGTTTGGAAATGGGAACAAATCACGATGGATTTGTTAACCAAATTTCCCAAAACCAGTCACGGATTTGATGCTATATGGGTAGTCGTGGATAGATTGACAAAAAGTGCTCACTTCATTCCGATTCGTGAGACTTATACATCTGAGAAGATGTCGGAGGTGTACACCAATGAGATCATAGCACGTCACGGAGTGCCGATATCCATTGTGTCAGACAGAGATACTCGGTTTACCTCTAAATTCTGGCGCGAATTCCAAGAACAAATGGGAACTAAACTGTTCATTAGCACTGCTTATCATCCGCAAACTGATGGGCAAAGTGAGAGAACGATACAAACGTTGGAAGATATGTTGCGGGCTTGCATCATCGACTTCGGGGGTAGTTGGGATGTCCATCTACCCTTGGTCGAATTTTCATATAACAATAGCTATCAATCGAGCATTAAAATGGCCCCGTATGAGATGTTATATGGTAGAAAGTGTCGAACCCCGGTATGTTGGGGAGAAGTGGGACCACGAGGACTAGCACCTACCGATATAATCCGAGCTACGAATGAGAAAATCGACATGGTCTGAACTCACCTAAAAGCAGCTCAGGATCGACAAAAATCGTATGCGGATAAGCGAAATAGGCCAATTGAGTTTCAAGTGGGCGATAAGGTAATGCTGAAAGTATCTCCGTGGAAAGGAATCATACGGTTCAGAAAAAGAGGGAAATTGAGCCCAAGATTTATTGGGCCGTTCAGAATCACCGAACGGGTTGGTAAAGTTGCATATCGTCTTGAACTACCCGATGAGTTGAGTGGGATTCATAGCACATTCCACGTGTCACATCTCCGAAAATGTTTAGCAGATGAAACCGCTCGCATTCACTATGATGATATCGAGCTGGATAACAGCCTCAACTATGCAGTTAAGCCAATTGCGATATTAGATCGTAAGGAGAAGAGTTTGAGGAGCAAGGTAATTAACCAAGTGAAGGTTAAATGGGAACACAGGAAGGGTGCGGATACCACATGGGAGTCCGAAGAAGAGATGCAACGGCTCTACCCTAAACTATTTGGTACATATTACGGTTTCGGGGACGAAACCCTTTTTAAGGGGGGTGGACTTGTAACATCCCGAAATTTCAAAACTTTATACTAGAATTATAAAGTGTATAATAAACAAGAATAAACTAACTAGGATAAATAACCCAGTTAGTTAGAAGTCTTGTAGTAACACAGGAATGAGTTAAAAGGCCAAAGATATAAACTAAATAAGAGTGGAGGGACCTAGGTTGTCAAAATTGAAACTTAAATTACTAATAATTAGTAAAATAAAAACCAAACACTCCATTTTTGGAGTTCTGGTCGATCAAGAAACCACAGGGGCGACACCCACACTTTCACAACCCTAAATCCTACTAAACTCTCAAATTGAAGGCTCAAATCATGTCGTAATCGAAATCTGAACATAGAATCGTGATCTCCTCGTCAAGGAGGTCATAAGGTATGTCAAATTAGGTTGTTTTGATACAACTCAAATTATTGCATGTGATTGAAACTGAAGGTTGAGCTTGATTATGTGTTGTAAAACATGAAATTGGAAGTAATGTGAAGTCTAGGGACAAACCCTAGATGATTTCTTGTCAAAATCTTGCATGTTAGTTGTAAGGATCCAAAATCACTATAGTGGGTGATTAGTAAGTTAGTAGAACTCGATAAACACTAGGATTAAGACTCTTGTTCTAGTGAAAACTGAAATTGTGAGATAATCTCTGAAATTGTTGATGTTAAAATATGTGTATTTTGTCTAATTGAAGTTAATTTGAGTGATAATTTCAAGTTATGAACTTGGTTTAGATCATGTAGAAATCTGACCCGCAAGGTGTTTGATAAAACGCCTAAATGAGGGTTAAAATATTAAAGATTGCTAAAAACGCAGATTTGCATATGTTATGAATTAATTCGTTAAAGCTTATGAAAGAGTTCTAATCTTGTTATGAATTGAACTCTTTAGGCAAGGAATCCGGAACGTCAAGTGGACACGCCGGAAGTGATACCCGCGGAAAAGGTGTGCTTTAAAGGTACGTGGCTTTAGCCCCGTTAAAATTATGTGTAAATAATTAGTTTTGTTGTGTGAACGGTGTTGTAGTGAAATGGATGCGTTTGATGCGTTGTTAAAGTGGCGAAGTACACTCAACCATCAAACGGGTCAAAGTAAAGACTTGGTATTTAGTTTGGCTAGTCAATGAAGTGATGGTTTCCACTAAATAGCCAAACGGGTCAAAATGATGTTTTCAAAAGAATCACGAGAGTAGAGACTTGAAAGTCTTTTACTTCGTTAAATGATGAATTGTACCATACCAATGATTTGGTGATATTAATCTAAGTATAAGAACCCGGAATATGGGTCAAACAATAAATGTTAAATGAAAAAGGGTTGTTTGAAACGGAATGCTTGAATTCCGAAGAAACAAGTATTAGCCCTAAAGGAATCACAAAGCCATGGAATTGGCGCGAATACACCAAGTATGTGAGCCCGGGAAATTGGGTAATTATGTCTAAAAGGTTTTCAGAATGGATAAGAGGTGCTATGTACTCACACTAATGGGTTGGATAATTTGAAATGAGGAAATTGTGAACCGATTGTCGGTATCTCGGTTTCCGTAATGAGAAATTTACGTGGTCGGGTCCGTAATTTTGTTACAGACTCGTAGGAAAAAGAATCGGTTAAAACGGACTAACGAGTAGAAAGTTATGATCTTTTAAAGTTTGAAAATAGTTAAAGGGCAAAGATGCAGAGCCCACCGTAACTTACGGTTCCACCGTAATTTATGGTGGACATCAAAAGTGTTACGGTATGCTTCTCCTGTGTTACGGAAGAACCAAACACACTCAGGGTCTACCGTAACTTACGGTAGACACCGTAAGTTACGGTAGACACCGTAAGTTACAGTGGAACCCAGGAAACTTGTGTTTTATTTGTTATTTCTCGATGCTGAAATTCGTTTATATGTAATGTATTATTGACAAAACTAATGTTTTAGTGTATGACCCTAGGTATGGATGAAGCCTTTCCGGATGGTGATCAAATACATTGTCAAGAACCGAACACGCATTTTGAAGCTTCCGCACTAAACTTAATCTTGTCTAAACTTTAAACATGTTGTAAATACTTTTGTTAATTGTGTTTTGGATCCTTTAAACTAGTTGTTAGTTGACTAGTAGGGGTTGACTTTAAAACTGGTTATGCACTATCTTGGATGTGTTTGGTACTATCACAAGTGTGTATGGTTTTAAATACGAAAAGTTTTTGTAAACTCTGAATTATATAAAGTTATTATGATAATTATTTAAATACTGTTCAAATTATTAAGGGTGTTACAACTGGCCTAGGCGAAGGTTCCTTATGACGAAGTCTCCCTCATGACGAAGAATAAGCTTCGTCGTTATGTGTTTGTGACGAAGATTGTCAATCTTCGTCGTCTTGGAAAGTTCGTCAGGGATAGTTCGTCGCTGTAAAGGTTCGTCAAACCATGTTGCTATATAAACAGAAGACAGAAGGCAAACTAGTGGGTGAAAACAGAGAGAGACACGAGAGAACTTAGAGAGGGAACTGAGAAAGTTTGAGAAAATAATCGTTGTAAACAAACTTTCTGGTTTTAATACATTGAGCTTTTTAACGTTGAATCTTGTTGTATTCGTGTTCTTTACTCGGTTGGATTCCACACAATTGGGTTTGTTCGTATCACAAGGATTAGGCTACTAGATCCTCCGCTAGTGGACCTACAAAAAAGAACATTGTCAACATTATCATCTGCGATTCAATGATCATCAGGTGGACAATCAATTTGTCTCACAAATCACAAACCCACACACAAGAAACAAATTGAAATGTTAATTACAGGTCATCCATCAACAAATATGCATAAACCTTTAGATCCTTTTCTTCCCATCACAGGTATCAGAACCTAATGGGTTGTAAGACTATTGGGTGTGGGGCTCGTCCCTCCGGGTTGGCACGTCACCAACGTCGGCCTGCTGCCGTTCTCGACGCTCCACTTCTCTCTTTCTTCTTTATGCTAACACACACATTTGATACTGAAAGTGATTTCCACGCTACAAAAACCAAAACCCGTAGCCAACCAACCACTCGTTAATATAAAAAAGGTCCCTTGGGGTGGGTACAAAGCCTCATCATCATCCTCAACGTCGTCATGGAGCATTTGTCGCACGACGCTGATACTCATCGATTCAACAAATGTCATATTTTATATAACATTGCATTTACTTAAAAAACTTGGTGTTTTGAGAAGAACTTGAAGAATGTGAAACCTACACCTTATGTGTTATTTCACAGAACATTATATATTCATTGATAGTAGCCCATTAGTAGGTGTTGATATACAATATAGAAAGTCTTCTAAAGTAGTTCACATCAAGCTATATAGCTGGGTCGTTCTTAAAAGTACAAAGAAAATGTTAAGGCTAGGTAGTTACTAGTTATGGCTATTGTGACAAATTGTAACTTCCAATCACAATTACATATTTTACAGGATATATTCTCTACACTAGATTAGTATATATTTTGGTCATTTTGTTTAAGCAAACTTTACATGGTATATTGGTTTTATAACATATGATGACTTCCTTTTTTGTTTAATCATTAAATGCCACTTTTGTTATTTATTTTTTCTTATGGAATTTCTAAGCATAATACGTTGTAACCACATATGCACAAACTTGTAACCAAGGTTTTAGGAAATAAAAGTTGTAACTTATAGCATTGCATGTCATTTCACCAAATTTATCCTTTAGGGACATTTTACACCCAAACCAACTCTTATGAACTTCACAAAACACCATTACAATGACCTATCATGCCTTATTAATCAATGATAGCTTGTACTTACTTTGACGATTCACACTTACATAACACTGGAACATTTTCAGATTTTTAAATATTCAGTCGGGTTGGCTTCTTCTTGGTTTTCTTTAGTTTCGGAAAAAATTGTAAACATAAGGACCGGTTTCTTGGTATCGTCTCACAAGTCATAACCCACACACAAGCAGCAAAAGGAAAAGTCAATGAGCAACTGGAACAACTCAATGAGAAAAAACTAGTCATATGGTAAATGAAGATGCACTACTAGAAAAATGATAATTTTTAACACACTTTTCCGTCACAAATGCGTCACAAATTGACATTTGCTACGGATTTGCAACAAAACATTGATGTTGGAAAAAGCCCCGTCGGAAACTATTTACTACGCAATTACTACGCAAATTTTAACGTATTTCCTACAGAAATATGGTGTTAGAAATTTGTGACGCATTTATTACGCATTTCCTATGTTGTATATCAAAAAATTGCAACGCATTTGTGACGGAATATAAAAAAATTGCAACACATTTGTGACGGAATATAAAAAAATTGCAACGCATTTGTGACGGAATATTTAAAAAAACAAAAAAAAATGGAAAAATCCAGTTTTTTTGCTAAAATATGCAGGAAAATCAGCAAAAAAAATATTGATAAACAAATGATACATCGGCCTTTGGTTCAACCGGTTATCTAACGCGTCCTAGAAGATAACTCCAATTTCAGGTTTTGAGTCGCCTTGTTTAACATGTTTGATACACAAGTTGAGACTATTTCGCTACAAATGACCTGTTAAACTGAAAGTCCAAAATATATCACTGGAACGGTAAGATCGATACCTGAAAGTAATCAAGTATATCGTTTCAAAATTTATACCAAAAGTATATACGATTAACAAAATAAACCTAATAAGATAGAAAGTAGAAACAGGTAGCAATGTTCCATACCAACAGCACTAGTATAGTGCTTTGCCCCAAGAAGCAACTCTGGTGCACGATACCATATGGTTACAACAACCTGCTGATGATTATTCACACCAAGTAATGTATTAAACGTAAAACTAAGCATTACAAAGAAAATAAAATAAAACTATGCCTCTTACCCCGTTATCGGACAACGGCTTCAATGGTGCTTGATATATTCTAGCAAGTCCAAAATCAGCTATGTTTACAACGCCTTGTTCTTCTCCATCACCCATCACCTATGATGTGAAGTGAAAGTTTCTCGATCAGATTAACTGGTTAGTATTGAGATACCAATGATGACAACAGATACGCATTCTTACCAAAATATTGGAGGGCTTAAGATCTCGATGCATAACAGCCGCACAAGTTCTGCTTACCTATGAAGATAACTCAGCCCATTAAGCAACTGCCATAGTATTGACTTTACTGTGTATTGGTTAATCGCTTGGTTGACCTTGTCCTTGTGATGCCTAATAATTTCCTAGTGTTTTCACACACACAAAAAAAAAAAAAAAAAAAACCCCTCAGGTGTCAAGCTAGCATCGATTCGCTACATGTAGATGTACATTTCCGATAGAGTAAATTACGGTTTTGGCCCCTGTGGTTATATCACTTTTATCCTTTTAGCCCAAAAAATATTTTTTTAACATCTGAGCCCACAACGTCTTTTTTCAAACCCTTTTGGCCCTAACACTAACCCCATCCATTTTTACTTGGTTAAAAACTTGTCATGTGCCCCTCACATGAGTGGCATTTATGGCAAAATGATAAAAATACTCTTCTGTTAAAAAAACTATATATTTTATTATAAAGAACCACATGGCCAAAATCTTAATTTACTTGTAAAAAGAAAAACTCTCATTGGACCAAAAATCTCAAAGCAAATCATCTTAACATTTATTCAATGTTTCAGTAGTTTAAAAAGTTCATTTACCCATCGAGTCGTCTTCTTTAAAAACAAATATTAGGGTAAAACATTCCATGGTTCCTACGTATCAGTTACCGGAGGATCCTTAACGACTACACACAAAGATTTTGCTAGGTCAGGGATATACCTGAGGGATTGGCGCCACGTGCGATGGTGGTGATGGAATGCAGTGGCTCTGGCTATGGTGGTAAATAATATGCTCACATAGAGGTCGTGCTCCGCATAACTAAAAGCTAGATAGAGAGACATATCTATATGATTGATGTGCACATTCACCAACTTTACCACGTTCTCATGCGATATCTCCCTAAGCAACTGCATTGGCATTGTAACGCATTCAGCAAAACATGAGAGCGTATATAAAAATTTAGCACAAATTTTTAACAATAACTCAAATAGCAAAACAATAGTTCAGCAGATTCAGATCAAACTTTCGAATGTTACAGAATCTCTACAGAACTACCTACTGGAAGCTAATAGCACAAATCTATCACTACAAATAGAGAATGTTAACAAACTAGAACAATTTCTTCAAGATTTGTGGCAATATAGGAAAAAAGGGACAATTAATTTAAACCCTAAACTGATTGTTCATGTCACTATTGGATTACTAGGTGGAGTTGTCATAGTGAAGTCTAAAGATATAGTTGCCCCTTCAATTCGTTCTGGTATTCATAATCAATAGAACTCCATGCCATTATAATATTTCACATACTTGACAAGCAATCTAAAGTTCAGATTAAGTGTTCAAAACAGAAAAAAAAACGTATTTCAACTTTCCATGATACAATGGTATTGATGACCCATTGATCATGATAGCCACAAATATTGATTTGTCCATATCAGATAATTAAAAACATCAGAGCAAGTATACTACAATGACCAATGCATAATAAAGGAACAAGATAACAATTCTATTAGAGGAAAATAAATGATGCTAATAATCATGATACCTCTTCTAGGGACCGTTGGTACTCAACAGTCAACAGATGATGATGCACATCCGCTAGAAGAGGATGACGTCCCAGTCACCATGTAATGCAGATCCGAAGATCCTACCCCATATACCATGTTCCTGTGACCTCCTGCCTGCACAAAATGTCAAAGATCCTGCCTAAAAATAATCATGATACCTCTACCTTAACGAAATGTGACCCGTCAGGTGTTGCTACTTTTTTAAGTGGCTGATCCATCATGTTCATGCTTGTCGCCTTCCGTTTGTCTTTGATAAACATTGTAATTACAAAAAAATGATCAATAACTTCATAATCATAATTTCATATCACAATTAAGAGCGAGGTCACGAAAGAAGCCATACTTCGCACATCTCAACACCTTAACTTTCCTATTACTCAACCCAAACTCCTTCAATCAGAACCAAAACATAAATCGAAACATCAATAGATTCTAAATTCAAAGCAACAGACGTACGAGCAATCTCACGAATAGCAGTTTCTACGTTACAGTTTTGCAATTAACTAATATCTAGGGTTTTTAGGTTTTTAAATCGGTAAATGAATCCAGAAATCATACCGTGAACTACTTACGTCTGATCTACGACGGTGAAATGGCGGCGTAACCGATCGGTTAACAACAATAATAGTTTGCTTACCAATGAAAGTTATTCGAATTGTTGATGATGATTATCTCCTAATTGGTTCAGTATTAGCTCCCAAATTTCGTCCAGTAATTCATCGTAGTTGCGATTCATGATCTGATCTGGTTATTGATCAATAAATTGGAAGATGAATGGATTGAAAATGTGAAGATTGTGCGATTATGGAAGTGATGGATTGAAAATGGACTTACCGGACGATGACGATGATGAATATTTGGGGATTTAGGGTTTTGAATTTTAAATAGGCAAACATGTCTTTTTGACGGAAGAAGTGGTTTAAAAGTGATGGCAGAAATGTAATTATATGGGTTATTTTGCACTTGAGTTATGGGTCCCGTAATCCAAGCGGGTTTTCTAATTTTATAAAGTTTGGTTACGACTGCTGCGTAGCAAATGTATACTCGCTGGAAGCCTGGAAATGTGTTGTAAAATAGATTGTATTTGGTAATAATAATTTAGTTAAGTTAATAGTTTTAATAAAATATTTCCTTCACATTTGTAACAAAACTGTGACAAAATTGGGATTTTTTTTTTGTTTGTGTTACTATTGTGTTGCAAATTTGTTAAAAAAATTATGGGTTATTTTTTAGTAAAAAATGCGTTACAAATGTGTTAGAATTTGTGACGCATTTTTTTGCGTAGGAAATTTCCGTAACAAAATGACCACTTTTCTAGTAGTGATGTTTCAGATTTTTAAAAAGTATTTGGTCGGGGTTGGATTCTTCTATGTTTTCATCGGCTTCAGCCGCGACCAAAACTTATGAAATTTGTAAACATGAGAACCAGACCCTGTACACAGGGGCGGACATACATAAGCCCGTGGGTGGGCGGCCGCACCCCTTGAAAAAAAAAAAATTAGTGTTATTTTTCGCGAAAAATTCCGACCGCACCCCTTGAAAAATTCCGACCGCACCCCTTGGAAAATTATGACCGCACCCCTTAGAAAAAAATGTTAGAATTTATATAAAAAAAATTTGTAAACACTGATTTAAACCCGACCCAATTATGTAAACAAGTTAGCCCACTAATCTCTTTAAATAAAACTTGTATTCCTATAACCCAACATCAAGCCCAATTGAATAAATTTATGGTAAAACCAACCCAAATAACTAAATCAATTAACAAAACATAACCCAATTACCCAAATAAACCCAATCGACCTTTCATCTCTCCCGCCCTCCCCTTGCTGCAGCGACCAAGAAACAGAAGGATCAACCATTCAACCTGCAGACAGGCTTCGATCGATCAGCCACAAATCTCGCCGAGTCGCCGTAGACAGAGTGCAGACTAGCCGACCAGGTACCAATCCTTGATTTTATTCTTTAAGAGTTTTGATAAGGTTTTTGATAGGGTTGTTGATAAGGTTGCTGTTGTAAAATTACGGCAGTCGGCAAATTGCCATTTATTGGGTTCAACTTGTTTAAATATTAAAAAGTTACTGGATTGTTGATTAAATATTAAAAAAGGTTGCTGTTGATTTATTGGGTTCAACTTGATTTCATTATTAAATGTAAAGTTGTGTTTCATTATTTATTATTGATTCCATTATTTTTTATTTATTGTTGATTTCTGATTAAGGAATTGAAATTAAGGAATATTGTTTATTTTGTATGTGATAGGCACAATGAGTAAAGATGTTATGGCGCGATTTCTCAACAAGAGGAAAGCGGATGAAATTGGATCATCTTCCGATTTTGTTGATATGAATGATCTTCCCTCGGATCCTCATGATCGCAAGGCGATAGCATCATACAACGTGAATCAACGAGATGATGTTAGAAGGGCATACCTACTAAGAGGACTATGTCAACCAACGGGTATTCAATATCCAACATCAACGTTTTAAGGTAAAGAGTTGACGTGTTTTTGATGATTATATAAATTTAAGTTTGATTTTCTTTTTTTACATGACCTGACCCGAACCGGTTTTTTTATGTATATATCTAGACGCCTAAAATTTTAAAAAAATTTCCGCACCCCCATGAAAAAATTCCTGGGTCCGCCACTGCCTGTACATCAATTGGGCCATAAGCCCATAACCGGGTCGGTCCTGTGCAGGTTCTCAGTTTTCTCGGTCCTGCTCAGCATTTACCCATAAACTTTAGCCATCATCTGTGATTCTATGCAATACCGCTCATTTAGCCACAATCTAATTCCGAAATGTTGCAACTTGAAAGTTTAAACATGATGAGAATAATAATGCAATACAATTCATATGCCTAACATTTAGATCAGCTATTTTCTTCACCTGTCTGTTATAATTCATAAAAACTGAAAACACACTAGCCTGTAACATAAATTAAAAATGATAAAAGCCTGCATCAATATAAACGATTACAAATGACATATGATGGATCTTACCTCATCACAACTGGAGCTTCTTAGATGATTTGTGGTGTTCAGTTATCATATAGATCGGTTATCCAAGTATCGTTCATGTATTCACCCCATACGCCCCACCGCCACTTCAACCCAGGCCAACGAGCCATGCACTTAGACCTGAAACTTTTACATTGAGTACCATCAACAACACAGTGGATTAGCAACGATATCACTGACAAGCCTACGCATTGGTCCAACACATACGCAACATATGAGAAAGTCAACAACGGGTCAAATAACTTCAGATATGCACAAAATGTTTTCAATCCTATCCTCCCATCCAAAATCTCCCAACCTTGTGGATTTAAACAAGCTTCAAATTCCGACCAAACACCTGAACTAATACGTAGAGAACTCACGTTCGGAAAAACCCTGAACACCTTCCCTAGGGTTAATTTTGAATCTCTAGCGTCTCTTGGTGCTTTATTTCTGGAATCCAATATCAAAGTTTCAACTGTTTTTATGGTCGGGAATTCTGAAAGTAAGAAGCCAACGTAGAAAGTGTCCAACCAAAGTGTTTTCAGATTCTCAAACTTTTGGGCGGTGAAAGCGCCAGCTGCGCCAGGATGTTTATAAACTTTTGGGTAGTCAACACTAAGATGAAAGTGAGATAACATAGGAGCTTCAATATGAATTGCAGTGTAGCAGAGACATTCAATCTTGAGTGTGATGAGGTTTGGGGTTATCAGAGTCAAAGATGATAGATAAGTATACAGAGTCAAATGGCTGGTTTGGAGGTTTAGAAGGTGGATCTTAGGATCTTTAAGTCCATCAAAACATACCAACTTAAGAACTTGAAGATTAGGGAAACACTTATTCAACTGGTTTAGGTCTTCGTCTTCTAATATTGTGCATTCAAGTGTCAAACTTGTCAGCATTGGCATTGGATTCAAGTTGCTAACAGACAGCCATGGAGACCGTAGATTTAACTCAACAAGATTATGACCTGCAACAAACAAACAAAGCAGAACGAATAACTTAACAAAATCACTAGAAAATATTCAACTCAACAAAATCACTTAAAAAGTAGTATTTAACTTACAATACTTAGAAATCAGAGGCAAAACATTAAAAGGAAGACGAAATAACGAAAGCCATTTCAAGGTTTGGGAAACCCGAGGCAGCCACTCCTTTACAAAATCCTCATCTACGGGATCAACTCCAGCGGCGGCGTTGTGAAGATGGATACACACTGATTCAACAACTCTCAGTTTAGAAATAAGGTCCAGAAAAACCTTCTTGAAACAACTCGAAGAAATAGAGCCTGAAGTGCCGCACCTTGAGCATAGTAACTTAATAGATCGAAGTTCTTGAAAAACATTATTGAAGGCCTTGGAAGCGACTCGGCAGCGAGCAACGTCGGCTGAGTTCTCGAGTCGACTCAGGATTTCGAGTAGCAGAGACTCAGGAAGTTTGTCCATGGAAACAGTTACTTCTTATGATCCGCGAGAGAGCTAAGAAGATGAAGATGAAATAGGATGAGAAGATGAAGCCTGAAGGCTATAAATTAAAACCCTAAATTGCCATGCATGCCTGTTTTTTTTTCTAAACCGGTTCAGATGGAACCCGTTCCGGTTTTGAGTCCACAAAAGCCGAAACATGTTTGTGTTGGAAAGAAAGTCAAACAATTGGGTTTGGTCAGTTTGAAGCTCGGTTTGACTGTGTTTAAGCCGATTTCGAGATATAGGCGACTTCAAATGTGCGGTTCAAGTTGTTCTAAACTGATTTGTAGGGGTGTTCATGGTTTGGTTTAAATCCTTAACTGGTCATTGGTCCGGTTAAAGTTTCACGGTTGGTTTTTTTATTAACCTTCGATCGGTCGGTTTCAAACCGTAACCACAAACGGTTTGGTTTTTGGTTTCAAAAGTTTCAAACCGTATAAAACCGGACCCAAAGGTTTAAATATATCTTAATTTTTTATATATTTTATATTAAACAAACATGTTTCGAAATCAGGATCTATGATGAGTGCTAAAGACCAAATTATGTTTTTATTCTTTTTGACTCATGAGAAGAAGAGAACATGGTTTAAGTCATTTCCATATAACAACTATGTATAGTTTTTCGTATTAGGTTCTATTTAGGGACGGATCTACATTGAAGGTTACGGGTTTACCCGAATCCACTTGGTTTCAAATTATTAATAGAAATGGTAATAGAAAATTTTGAATGAACCCATAAATAAAATCTGCGATGAACCCATTCATGAAATTGTAAGATAGCCGAATGGTTAGCGCGCTTCCTTACAAGCGAAAGGTCACCAGTCCGACTCTTGTTGGACTTATTTTTTGCGCACCCCTTTTCTTGAAACTCGCTGCTCTCCTGCTCACACATCAGACCCCGAGATGCCCCCACCCCCCCCCCCCCCATTCCCTTTCTTTTGTGACTTCCAAATCCGAAATCCCTTAGACCCTCATTAAAATTTGTTAGGGCATAGGTTTTTATAATTATGGAGTCAGTATTCTGAGATGTTGCCTGGACAGTTATCCTTAGTGGGTAGTGCAAGGACTTAGAGGATCAAGGATCCTTATTAGTACCTATAGTTTCTAACAATTGTTCTCAATGCCTGTTAATATTCATGTGTAGGTTATCAACGAAGTGGACTGAGTCTTAGCTGGAATCTCGGGGATGATTCGTTCAAGATGCTGCACGTATTATTTCCACAAACGGTCATGGGAGTGGAAGTGGTCTTGCATGATTATCGGACTTAGTTGTTAGTGTTATTCAAACGAGAAACACACAACACTCTTAGCAATCAGTTGTAATTAGGGATGAGTATTTGGTACCGGGTAACAGTACTGTACCGATACCGAACAGTACCGGGTATATTCGGTACCGGTCCCATTTTCTTTGTTTTTTAGTACATGTACAGTACCGGTATTTACGGGTAAAACATCGGTAAGTATCGGTACCGGTACCGAACCGGTGTATTCGGTAAGGGTACCGGTACCACTTTTCCCCGTTTTTCGGTACTGGTACTTTCGGTACCGTTACCGGTTCGGTACCGAACGGGTACCGTGCTCATTCCTAGTTGTAATACGCTTGATCAACATCCGAAGTTGTAATCACTTTTGATTATGCAATATAGTTGGTAGTGATAGTTTTCACTACCCGAGGTTTCATCCTCCACAAACAGAAGGACCCATCCACCTTTCCCACCCTTCAAATTGTCTGAAGGATCACTAATCATTAAACCTAGAAACTATTGTCTGAAATTATTACAAACCATTGTTCATCAAAAACACCAACAAAAGAAAATTAAAAAAAGTGGGCTCAGTCCTAGGCATAATCATCCTTCATTGCCCACCGGTGCGATCTCAACCGTTGCATCACCATCAGCTTCTCCACCAGCTCCACCAGCCATCTCATTTTCCCCGCTTGTTCCAGCCTCAGCTGTCTTCACCGGCTCCGGCTCCTCATCTCCGCCCAGCTTAAACAAAGTCTGCTTCCACGTAGCTACATCCCAATCTGACATGTTGAAGTCAGGATCAATGACTTCTTGAGCCATTCTGATCCTAGCATGTAGCACGGTTCGAGCAGCATTAACCTTGGCCTCGTCAGTCGCCACCATGGCAGCTTCATGAATGCCTACCTCAGCAAAGAGCAGCTGCTCCTCTAAGCCCTTCTTTTCTTTCTCTAGTTCGGAGATGGTCTTATCCTTCGTAGCGGTAGTGGATCGCAGGCCGGCCAAGTTATCCTCCATCTCAGCCAGGTTCCTCTCGTAATGGGCCTTCATGCGGGCGAAGCTCTACATATCACAACACATAAAAGTCAGGATATAGGATCCCTAACTATATACAGAATTACCAATAATGGATCAAGGATCCTTACCTCGGTGATGAACTCGTGGAACTGTCTCTCAACCTCAAAGGCATCATCTTAGGCTCCACATGTTTCTTCCTTTTTGACCCAGCTTTAGCCCTGGTTGTCACAGCTTTAGGCTCGAGGAGGCTTTGGCCCTTGGATAGCTCATTCTTGATGGAGCGGGGAGAGAGCATGCTGTCAATTTCATCCAACCCAAACTTAGTGGCAGACTTGCTAGCAGACCTTTGAGCGCATATTCAAGGGATAAACAAATAAGTATTTCATTTCGTACATTTTATTAAATTCGAATTACAATCTATACACAAATACTTACTTGACATGGTGTAGGATGTGGAAGTGTGTTCTTCAGAATCTTTGATCCTCAGCTTGAACGTTCTCATATACGAGTCCAATGCTAACAAAGCTCCAACCCTCTCTTTTGTTCCAGGAAGGTTAGCGAGACAAGAAAAGTTGGTTACTGCATGCAAACAAGAGAAAAGGATAAGTCATAAAAATAGTAATTCCTACACTGGTCATCTAAGGATCCTATAACCTACCCTTCAAGATCCACTTTTTAGGCAAACTATCCCCGTGGGGGATCGAGTCCCTTCTCATAAGAAGAACTGGTTCTTTCATGTGGAATCGTTTTGGGTGGTCTTGAGGATTGGAGTAGGTTGATAAGCTTTAGCCTTGAACAAAAAGCGACTAGAGTCGTGGGTAACTAAGGAATAAAGATATGAAAGCTCAGACAGATTGAACTCAAGCTCTTCAGTTTTGAGAATCTCCTTGATGGTGTAGATGGCTCTCCAAAGCATGGGCATGGCTTGACTGTAGCTGATTCTGGTCAAGGTGAAGAACCTTTGGGTGAGGTCCGGAAAAGGGTAAGAATAACCTAAGAGGAAAGGTAAAGCTGGAAAACAGACCCATACCAGCGCAAGTCTAGATCTTCCATGATACTATACATACGTGTACATATTGCATTCGACCTCAATAAGTGATCAACAATCACATGTCCAAGCAAATAAGTGATAAAATATCACATTTATCCGGGAGTCAAGTTCGTCTCTCTGCTGTACGAAAGTACTGACCTGTTCACGGACTTGCTCCTGTGCCCTCATGCATCTGAAAATCAAGTTCCTCATCAATAAGTGATTCTATCACATAGGGCTTGTTTTCATCAAAATAAGTGAGTTTCTCACATTTTCATATACGTCAAAACAGATGATAAATGGTATACTCACCGGTAAGATGAACCCTCGTGCATACCTTGATACGGGAATGTGTCGTGATGTGGATGAACACCGGTCGGTAAGTATAAATCATACCTTAACGTATCCCCTCGCCATGATTACATATGATAAGTTGAGCTTATGTGGACAACAATACCGATAATCGTTATAGGATGCTTATCTAAATGTTAACTAATTGAACAACAAGAGCGTTTTGGCATGACCGTACACTGATATGATTTTCTTACCCTCGAAACTCACAAAAAGAATGTCTGTAAATATTTATTTAATGCTTTCAGTTTCTGCATCTATGTATATATTTATTTACTGCTTTCTGTCTTTACATTTGAAATATTCAAAAATTCCAAAAAGATTTTAAGTGTGTTTTAATATAAACTTTCTAAAAGCCAAAAAGATTTTATTTCTATCTTATTTTCGATTGTACGATGTTGGTGCTCGAGTCTTCGTTACCTGAAACCTGATTGAAAACCAAATCGACTAAATCTTCATAATCGGTCAAAATTTGCAAGTTTTTGAAAGTCAAAGACTAAAATTGACAAATTTGTTAAACTTTCAAACTGTCGGACGGTAGTTGATTGAGATATGGTCATACGTGTGTCATTTGTTTATGTTAACTATATTCTAAGCAGTTGTTCTCATTACGCGTTTAGATTTCTTGCATGTGCAGATTCTAAAGGCAAGGAGAACATGGTCAATGACAAGCTTCGGAATGAAGACACGACGTGAAGGCTCTCAAAAGATAAAGATGATCGAGTTGCCGCTGACCATCATCAACACTACAAGGATCTAAAGTACTGAAGATCAAGTTATTCACGAGCATAACTCAAGGGAGAGGTTATGTCAAGGGGGAGTTTGTTAACACACTTCCTTCATCAAAAGGGAAGTTCGTTGATACATTTTCTGCTTACAAGACGTGAAGACTTTGAAGATCCTCCGACTTAGAAGACATGGAAGATGAACCTCACGAGTAGCGTCCAAGGGGGAGTTTGTTGATACATATTATGTGGTCGCGACTCGGTTCGGTTCAACTCGGTTCGGTTAGACTCGTTGTGCTGTAACTAACTTTCATAGTATTAATACATTGGTGTTAATCGTTGAATCTCGTGTCTATATTATCATTGTTGTGTTCGATCTCGGTTTGCTATCTCGGTTGGATTCCGCACAACTGGGTTAGTTTGTATACAAGGATTAGGCGACTAGATCCTCCCCTAGCCGGACCTACATAGTGAACTTACAAATCTTTGATGAAGTATTCATCAAGAGATTCTGGCTCTGGGGTGTGTTATCCTTCTCTGGGTTGGTACCAGGAGAGGATCAGATGGTCATCTTCGTCATTTCAAAGAAGAAGGATGGGGATTTGATGAAGAAAATATAGAGAAAGAGAGAATAATACCTGATTAAAAACTCTGGAGTGAAGATATACGAGAGGATCTTCTAATCTTTAAAGAGATTGAGGAGCTATCTTTAGCCTATAAATCGCAATGATGGTTATAGCCACTCAAGTCCTATACGTCAGAAGTTGTGTTGATCAGACTAACGGCTAGTCCAAATTGAACGGCAATATGACAGCTGTGAATCCTTATCACAACCGCCATATTGGGGGAAGTTGTTAGGGTATAGATTTTTATAATTATTGATCCAGTATTCTGAGGTGTTGCTTGGATCAGTTATCCTTAGCGGGTAGTGCAGGGACTTAGAGGATCAAGGATCCTTATTATTACCTATAGTTTCTAACAATTGTTCTAGATGTTTATTAATATTCATGTGCAGTATATCATCGAAGTGGACTGAGTCTTAGCTGGAATCTCGGGGAATGATTCGTTCAAGATGTTGCACGTGCTATTTCCACAAACGGTTATGGGAGTGGACGTGGTCTTGCATGATTATCGGACTTAGTTGTTAGTGTTATTCAAAAGGGGTTGATCAAGTGTTAGTAGACAGAATAGACATTTCGCATACACACATTACAAACGAGAAACACACAACACTCTTAGCAATCAATTGTAATACGCTTGATCAACATCCGAAGTTGTAATCACTTTTGATTGTACAATAGTTGGTAGTGATAGTTTTCACTACCCGAGGTTTTTGTGTCGGCGATCTACTAGTGATCCAGGGTTTTTCCTCGTATAAATCTTTGTGTCTGATTTGTCTAATTCATCTAACATTCGTTTCATCATCGTTCATTACTCAAGCACTCTACCTCACTTTACAGATTTGGTTACATTATCCTTGTTCAGATTTTTGACTAAAACAAAATTCATCCAAAATCCTTCGCGAAACTCGTTGCTCTCACATTGGTTTCGAAACGAGGAGACGATTGGACTTCAATTTCGAACGCTTCTTCAAAGAATGAAAGGTAACTTATAATATCTTGCAATTTCTTTACATTCTTTCATTTTCTTGATAATTTCATTGAATATGTGATGTTAAATCTTACTATGTTGTTGAACTTGAATGAATGATTTTAAATTGTTGAATTTGAATGATTATGTGAAGATTATTGAATTTGAATGATTTTAAATTGTTGAACTTGGATGATTATGTGAAGATATGAATATGAATATGAATATGAATATGAATATGAATATGAATATGAATATGAATATGAATATGAATATGAATATGAATTAGACAATTGGTGATGTTGATATGTATTTGTTGAAACTTGAATTCGATATTTAGGTATGTAGAAATTTGACAACTTTTTCCAAAGACAAACATCAAACCTTGAATCGTCATCTTCAAGTAGTAAACTCTCAAAAATAAATTTAAATGATCTTCCATTTGGATCCTTCCGAAAGAAAACCAAACCGTCGAACCGACCCTAATTTTACCTGACCCAAACCGTCGAACCGACCCGAATTTTTTACATTTAGTCCTATGACATTAGAGTATCTAAAAAAATGAACCCACTGAAAAAAGGTCAAGGATCCGCCACTGGTTCTATTGGTGTTTGCATTAGTTTAGTAGTAACAGTCATGGACCACTGGTGTGGTTTTTAATTAAAAGGGCTAATTTTGTTCCTTAAATTTGTTTTACCTATTTATTTCGTTCTCCTCTCCTAGGATATGTAGATTGTGTTTGTATAGTATTTTCCATATTGTAGGAAGCTAGAAAATACTTATGACTCGTCTTATTCTTCATGTCACCGTTCTAGGTTTTGTAAATGACGCTTTGGTATATTAACCAACCAAACCGTGTAAATAAACCAGAACCAGACCTTTAGTAACTCTTTGGTTTTAGTTTTCAATTATCAAAACAACTACTTACAGATTGGCTCATGGTTTGATCTAAAAAACGTCAGGACCGTGAACACCCCCTATTGGTTCTCGCCAAACTGGTTCCTGTTTTTTTGTGCACCTTTAGATAAGTTAAGGGTAGGCAGTTAGGACCATTGTGGTTAATTGTAACTTCTAATGAAAATTATATGCTTTACATTAATATAATTTTTAGATTGAATTAGATATATTTGTTTATGCGAACTTCATATGGTAACTTTTTTTGAAAATCTTGCAACTATCCCGAATTTTATTAACTGAGCAGGACTAGGTAAAGTAATATGTGCCACCTTCGCAATCATCTAGTCAAAGCATGGACCAGTGACGGAGCTTAATGAAAAATCAGTGGAGACCAGACTCTTATAAATCCAATATTTTACACTAAAAAAATTCGGTAAAAGTAACACTACGAGCGAAAAATCGGCGGTGTCGCAACCCCCGGTCCCTATGTCCCGGGAACGGGCGGCCGCGAGCCAGTTTCGGTGGTATCTCGTATTGTCTAATTTGGCAGCGGAAATTTTCATCAGGATCGTAGTTAGGAAATATTTGATCAGAGTAAAACCACCATATTTTTATAACATTAAACACATGGGTAAAACCCAAGTTTCTTATTACAACATGTTTATAGGGATAAACTCTATTTTATTGGATTTAAAACATCGTCTTTTTAGGTAACTTTTATAGCCACATTTTTCCAAGCCTTCAGTGCTCTCCAGCTGGCTTCTATTTGGCTCTTACATTTTGTTACCTGAAACGCATTTTAAAAACATTTGTCAGTGGGAAATACTGGTGAGTGAATCCCAGTTTAATCAAGAAACGTTTCGTCAATTTACAGTATTGAGAGCGATTATAATGTTTATATCTACACAATTTACTCATTCAGTATTGTCAATCTCTGACTGGTGGGTCATATTACTCATTGGCTAACTCTTTGTCCAATGGTAACATATTAATGTCATCCCGACTTACTACACACAGTGTAGTACAAATTTTGTATACAAAACCCCAATATACCGGCAGTAATTGAAGACTACAAAGACTCAATCACTGCTATTTGTAATTTAATCAATAAAGGTTTTGTAAAACAGTTTACACAAAAAGAGGATTACTCACATTGTTGTCTTAGGTTTTTCATAAGGATTTCCCGGTGATAATCTAAAATTTACACAAATGCACACGCGTTAGTATAATAACCCATTTTAACATTTGTAATACCCTCCCCGAGACGGTATTCCAACGACTACGTCGGGCAGAACCACGACAGCCGTTACGGAACCCTAGATCAATCGGGCAGAGTATCTAATACGTATCCAGGGGTATTATACCCGAAAATTATAACTTCTATTCAGAATTTCGAGATTGAGAAAGAGTTGTGAGCGTTTGAAACTGAAGGTCGATGCCCTCAATTTATAGGGCTTTCGTCGGACTTTCTCGCGGCCCGCGTAAAGGTAGACATGGGTCTACGCGGCCCGCGTCAACACTGGGTCAACGCGTAGCTTGTCCGGATCAGCTTATAGGTCTGCCGGGTGTTGGGCCACGTGGCCGCACCGGGCTGCGCCACATTTTGACCTCATGTGGCCCGCGTTAATGTTGGGTTGGGTTGGGTTTTACGTGGCCCGCCTCAACTTAAAATTTAGAGTTTTTAATTTATTTTTAATGCTATAACGTATTTCGGGCTCGGTTTTCACATACGGGGTGTATTTAAAGACATATAAGGGTATTTTAAAATATTTGGGGCCTCGGAGAAATATTCGAGGGTATCGGTATATTGAGGATTGTTATATCCTCCCCACCTTGTTTTAGAGCTCGTCCTCGAGATCTACTGGAACAAGTGTGGATATTTCCTTTGCATTTCTGATTCAAGTTCCCATGTGTACTCGGGTCCTCTTTTGGAGTCCCACTTTACTTTGACCAGAACTAATCTCTTATGCTTG
>JARYGA010003076.1:0-46619 GCA_030545235.1 Helianthus tuberosus
ATCCTTAAAACATAAATTTGCATGTTCATCACAATCATTTTCTATTAAAGCAAAATTTTCATCTGTTAAGTTTTCTGGCAAGCTGCTCTAGTCAACATAGCCTTGTGTGAAGAAGCTTTATTGACTAAGCTCTGTTGGTGCAGTAGCAGGGGCAACTTGTGGTGCTTGAACATGTGCAATTGGCATCTGAACATACTTAACCTGAGGGACTTGTGGTGTTTTAACATAATGCACTGGCACAAGATACATGTTTTGTGCAAAGTGGCCTGTGTTTTGCACATTTGGTCCAAGGGTAAATTGGGGATAAAACTATTTGTGTATTAGATTAGGGTCTTTAATTATGATATGTGATCAATGGTACAGATTTATTTGATTGATTCTTGCACTTTCTTGCAAAGTGACTTAATATATTACACCTGAAACATTTGATTTTAGATTTATCCAACCCCACTTTTAACCTCCTACTCAATCCCGGATAAGTCCTACCAGTCTTTTTGTAAAAATTGTAGCTCTTAGACTTAGTAGTGCCGCCTGGTGCAATATGCCCATCTCCTCTAGATCAGTTGGGTCTATGTGCTTAAGATCATCATGTACAAACGACAAATTATTAGGGACATGACTATCATCATTTGCTGCAAAAACATAACTTGTGGAATGTTGATTCTTGTTGATATATCAATAAAATGATCAAAACTCTAATCATTTCCCATTCCAGCAGATGATCCCTCCTGACTCAAGAGTGTTATGTTACCAAACACATAACTTTTAGACACCTTTCTAGTTTCCTGGAGCTTCTTTTTTTGGACAAGCTCCCTTTAAAATGTTAAGAGTTTTCCATGAAGCTGAGTCAGACTCATGTCCTTGAAATCTGTAGATGTTCTCATCACTATAACAATAGTGTCCCATTTCTCAGGAAAATATCTTAAAAATCAGTTATTTAAAGTTGTTTTAGTAAATTCTTTATTAACCAACTTTTGTTCACTGATTAAAGATGAAAAACGTTCAAACTGCTGAGTCAGGGTCTCTCCCTTGACATGTGTGAAGGTTTCATATTGTTGGTTAAGGATTTCTCGAGTGTTCTCGATAATATCCTCTATTCCATCGAATTATTCCTTCAGTACATCCTATAACTTTTTGGCACTGTTACAATGCAACAGGCCAGCATAAATATCATTCGGCAGAGCCATTGCCACAACTCTGAAGGCTTTGGCATTTAGCTCGAATTTTTGATAATCTTGCTCAGAATAATTCTCCAACTTCTTTGGCTCAAAATCATTTGGGTTCTCAACACTTGGTACTATTGGAATATGCGGTCCGAATACAACGGACTTCCAACACCTTGTATTTTGCTGAGCGAGTATATAACCTATCCTATGTTGCCATATGTTAAATTTGGATCTGGCAAGTATAGGGGGTTTATTACTGAAGCCGATATGATGGGGATCATTTTGTGCCATTCATTCTCTTTTGTTCTTTTTAAAGAAAAATAGAGTGTGTGAAAGACACTTTTGAGTTCTTCACTTTTAAACTCTGACTAACGAACAATATTCGATCTTTGTTGAGCTGATCTTTGTATGTTAAATTGATTGTGAAATCAAATTTAACGTGTCCAAGCTCTAATACCAATTGTTAAGTCAGAGTTTATAAGGTTTGTGAAAAACTAAAAATTAAGCTCAAAAAGTTGTTTGTATTGCTATAAAGGTATGTAATCACAAACGAGAAGTTTTCATCAACAATTGTTTTTCATTGACTCAAATGATTCCAATGTTTTATAAAAGATTGATTCTACAAACTCCCCCTCACTGGTCATTATTACAGAGACTGTTCCTACAAAAGAAAAGGTGATATGTAGTGATAGATATATCTCTAACATGTGAGATCTATTTATACTAAGTACGAAAGCTTTGTTTATGATTGGCTGACATCACCCTAATAGTGACATCTAACATTCCTAACGAAAAATATTCCATAGATGTTGCAAACATCTATGTAAATCTATAACCTGATCTAACTATGTTAAACACTGATACAAAACAAGTTTTGTTACATTGGGAAACCTCTGTTTGGACTATCATCTGTTGCTTTGATCCAAACATCTATTTGGCCCGATAGATGTTTGGTCTTCTTCATCAGACCTTTGCGCTCAACAGACTTTAGGCTTCAACAGACATTGTTTCTTCTTGAACAATGGTTCTAAGGCTTTGATCAGATGTCTGCTTGTCTTCAACAGATGTTCTAATTTAGATGTTCAAGATTTACTATCTTTGGGGAGAATCTGGTTCAAACTTCTGTTTGTTTCTTTATCATGTTTTAGCTTTGAGTAAACTGCCATTTTGGTCCCTGAGGTTTGGTCACTTTTGTCATTTTAGTCCAAATCTCAAACTTTTTAAATCTGAGTCCCTGTGGTTTCACTTTTATTGCCATTTTGGTCCAAAAATCAAATCACTCCTAATTTGGCTATTAAAATCTGGTTATTTTGTCTTTTTCTTCAGGTGCAAAATTGTCCATCTCAATTTATTAACATATTAATAATTAAATTAATTATATTTAATTCATTTATACCCTAATAAATATGGTTAGCAGATTATCTTCCCCAAATAATCTTCATCATCATCTTAAATCCCTACCCTCATAACTTCATCTTCCCCCCGAAGAAGTTATATGTATGCAGCTGAAGAAAACAAGAACCAAAACTCTCAAGTTCTTCCCAAATCTATACAAAAATCTATACAAAGGGCAGCTACAAATTCAAACATTCATAGATATGAGTCATATGACATAATGACCATGGGTATTGAGCTTGAAGCCTTAACACAAGAGATTTTTTCGTCATCAACTTCAAAGCAAACTCAAAGACACCTTGCTCATTACCAACCTCTGTTATTTAAACAAATATAACAATTAAATCGACTTTTAAGAAGTCAAAACCCAAAACATGTTCTTCCAAATTATTTATATAAAATCATTATCTAAAATAGCAAATGGCGCCAGTTGAAAGGGGTTCACCGGAACCCTAATTTCCATCAACAGAAAACCTTACCAAACCAGGTGTAGCCCCCTGGCACCGAGTTCCACCCGCAACTTCAGCCTGAGAACCTTAGAACTTACCCTAACCACCGACCATAGACCATCGTCGACGCTTCCTATGCAGACCCAATTGTGAGTGTTGACCTCCATTGATTGGTTCTTAACAGGGGATGCGGTGGAAACATAGGGGGGGTGAACATAATGAAGTGGATTAATTGTCAAAATCAAGGATTTTAATGGTGATGGTAAAAGTAGGCTAGGGTGGACGATTCAGTTTCATTCTCAGTTGAACTCAGATTTTGGGGAAGATGAAGTTATCAGGGTAGGGATTTAAGATGAAGATGAAGATTTTTGGGGAAGATAATCTGCTGCCATATTTATTAGGGTATAAATAAATTAAATATAATTAATTTAATTATTAATATGTTACAATAAATTAAGATGGACAATTTTACCCCTGAAGAAAAAGACAAAATAATCAGATTTTAATAGCCAAATAAGAGGTGATTTGATTTTTGGACCAAAATGGCAATAAAAGTGAAACCACGGGGACCTAGATTTAAAAGGTTTGAGATTTGGACTAAAATGGCAAAAGTGACCAAACCTTAGGAACCAAAATGGCAGTTTACTCTTTAGCTTTTAAATCTTATTTGTTCTTTTGTAGGTCCACTAGTACAACTATATATCGTAGTATCAATAATTAACTGTTAATTTTTTCCTTATTAGATTTGATTTTGATTACAACTGCTTAGGTTTCAAATTGAGGATGAAGCATGATTAATCGGGGTCCTCAGTTGAACATTGAATCAACGGCTGTTTTTCTTTGTTATGATTTTGGTTTAAAGTTAAAATGAGTATTAACTTCTGATTAGGCTTATCGAATGCTCATAAAAAATATTACTCGGCCAAATGAGAGAATGTAAGAATACATATAAATAACATACTTATTTATATGTGGTCATTATTATCATTTATATAATAACAGATCAAAAGAACTCATAACAAATCATTGATAACTATACACACTAAACGTGAACTTGACCAATCTGACAATCATGTTGACTACTTCTCTCTCTATTGCGCTTGCTGGCTTATCATGTGCACACTTAAAGATGTTTTCCATTACATACATACAAAACTGACTACTATTTCATATATGAAGCTACAATTCATTTATATTGTGAGTGTATAAACAAGAAACATTATAAAATAAATATTTTTAAGTAACATAAAGATGAAAATGATGAACGAGATCTCATCAAGATAATTTTTAAAACTACAATTTCTAAGTAAATCATAGAGTATAAAAGGATGGAGGAAACGTGAATACTCTAAGCCAGCTAGACTTGACGCACCCCATGTTGAATCCACACCCGACAATCTAAAGTGGATTTAGTAGTTAATATGTATAATAATTTACCTTTCAATTTGGACACCCGACAATCTAAAGTGGATTTAGAGGGTATTTGAGGTTGAGTTTTGAAGGGGATTTTTAGATTATTGAGTTTTGAAATCGTAAATAATTAGTTTTGAGTATTTGGGTAAAAAAATGATTATTTGCGTTTAGAAAGTTACAAAACGCAGTTTTCCAAAAGAAGCTCCTCCCCTACTGCAACAAAACACAGTTTTCCAAAAACTGATTATTTATGTTTAGAAAAGGATTTTCACTTGTATATTTTTTTAAATATATATTTGCCAAACAGTCAAATAGTTGATTATCTGATTATTGTGATATCAAGCAACATAATCAAATCCAAACACTATCTTTCAACATCACGTTTTATTACAGTTAATCATCTGATTATGATTATTCAAAACGTATAATCTATTTTCAAAACTCAACCCCAAACACCCTCTTAGTAATACTAAGGCTATGCGGTATGGAGATCGGCTTAGGGCCGGCGGGCTTATGTGGACGTCTACATTGCGGACTATTCTTTATGGTTTTTTTTTATATTTTTATCTCTATTTTCATACTAGTAAAGTAAAGAGATTTGTATTTAGATGAAGCCTTGAATTTTGATGGTGTAGAGAATGCCGCTGGGAAAATACTGCTGCGACTACTGCGATAAGCAATTTCAAGACACTCCCTTTCACCGGAAACGTCATCTTCAGGGTCTTCATCACCAGAAAGCCAGAGCCCTTTGGTACGCCTCCGTACTACCAGGTGGCTCCTCTTCTCTCTCTCTCTCTCTCTCTCTCTCTCTCTCTCCCTGTACATACATCTTCAGGGTCTTCATTACCTAAAACTTATTTGCAGATCCCAATCAGGTATCTGTACCGCCATCTACTACCGGTGTCTGCAATCGATTCATCAGGACGGTAATTGTTTTGTTCACTCCGTTGAAATATGCACACCACCTGTTTGATGTAACGACTCTGTGAAAATAAGGCCTTTTTGGACTTTTTATATGGTCGTGAAGAGTTATAGGGTATGTTCTGGATGTGTTTTCTTTAAGGTTGATATATTTATAAATACCAGAATATTTAGTGAAGGAACTAGTGATAACTGAAATGTTATGGAAGTATCTTGACATTGATGAAGATGATTAAAGGGGGTGTTTGGATGTGTGATTGAGTTAGTGATTGCCACTCGAGTTCATAAACTAACAATAATCGGTTTAGGATGTGTGGCAAAACCGCATTTTGGGTAGAAGGAATAATGTAAAACAATTACCTAACAAGCATAAGCTTAAAAAGCTAAACCAAACACAAAGTTAAGCTTATTTTGTAAAAAAAGCTAAAAAAGCTATAAGCTTTGTTAAAAAAGCTAGGCCAAACACCCCCTTAGTGATGAACATCCAAACATCCCTTAAATCTTGAAGAAATGTTATCCTGACAGTGATCATTTCATTCACTCCTTTTAAGGAGCTGCCATAAGGTAAAATGATCATTCAGATATAAGATTTACCTGGGTATCCAAATTTCCACTAAATCTTGTAGAAATGTTATTCAAGAATCTTGAATAACATTCACTCCCTTGAATCAAGATTATGTGAAGGGATCCCATATGGTTGCGATTCAAACCGGGACACCTGCTAGCCCGTTTGGCATTTTGATTCTCTTTCTTTGAGGCTATAAAGGTGACTCCTTTCGACAATTTCGGTTGTGTGACTTGTCGGGCTCATCTGTAAGTAATACCCTTTCGGTGACTTATTGTATGATGATTGGTTTGTGTGCACGAGCTTGGGTGCTTGATTTACGTTTGGAAACTCGGTTAATTGTGTCATCATGTTCTTTTTCGGTAAATAAATCCAAGGGAACTGTTGGTGCTTGGTACTTGGTAATCTTTATATAGGTTTTTTATTTGATACAGTTTTGCAATTTTATGAACTCTGCGGACCTAATAAACATGCTAAGAATGGGATTCCAATTCCATTTATATTGAGTTCCAGATAACCAAATGCCCCCTTAATCTATGGATCAGTTCTAACTTGCTGTTTTTCAGGGTTCATGCCCGTATGGTGATTCCTGTAAGTATTTCCATCCAAGCCTAAACCAGCAAAACAGGAATATGCAAGGTTTTACAGGTAAAGTTCATGCTCTTTTATATGTTCTCTAAATCATCAACTTATGTTTTGTTTAACTTCCTGTGATCCTCTCTCTCTCTCTCACAAACACACACACTTTGATGTATGGCAATCAGTTCTAATCTTTCTCTGATACATCACTAATTGAAATAATTAAATCTGATCTCTTGTTTAGTTTCTAACAACATGGAAACTCAGTTGCCAAACTTCCCAATGAGTCAGCCCAGTGAGAGATCCTCAATGCCAGGCAAGTTCTTTAGTAACTCTTAGTTTGGATTATCTACGCATATGCAGTCATGACTCATAAGGCAAGAGTCTCACTTATGTCTTTAACATTGTATACGGTCTATAAGATTGTTTGTTACGCTTTTCGGTATAAAAAATTGCATAATGGTTCATTTGGGTCAACTCAAATGGGTCAATTTGGGTCTACTCAAGTTGTGCAATGGTCAAAAAATGCCACTCTTAGTTAAAAGTGATTATATGTCTTTAACGTTGTATAGGGTAATATGATATATAAGATTGTTTGATAGGATGTTGCGTTTGCAGGGGGCATGCTGGGAAATCTACCACCGTCATTGAGGCCTCCACCCGAAGGAGGATATCCACCCCTACCATTTGTGGATTGGGGATAGATTATAGCTATATAAGATAAGGTTCCCAGACCAATTGGTTTGGGAGGAGGTGGGAAGGTTTTCCAAAGGTCTCAGGTTCGATCCCCATTGGGGACAATCAACCTGCCCGGCTCCTTCAAAGGGGCTTTGACTTGCGGTTTCCTGCCCGGGTGTGTAGGCTGAAACCTACAAAGGAGATTTCACCTGGGGGAGAACCCCGATCCTGGGTGGACGGGTTACATGTACAGGCATGGCCCGGGGTGTAAGCGGAGCTCCACCGCTAGCACTAATAGCCGTTCAAAAAAAAAAGATAAGGATTTTTTGTTGTTTTCAACAATCTATAAAGATTTGACAATAGTGGAATAGATATCAATTGCAATTCAGTCTGATTGTTGAACAGTAACATTTTTTTTTTTTTTTAAATTGGGTCAAAAATTAAGTGGGATCATGGATTTGACCTTAACAGAAGCACCGTGTTAACATATTAAACCTGCAACAAGATCTACTCTGACCCCTAGGAGTTGTTAGGGCATTCACATTCTGCCCCTATCTTCAATTTCACTGCCCCTATATTCAATTTCATTATATTTTCTCTCTTCTCTCAATTATATAATACTTTTTTTTTTACCTTTTATCATTATATTTTTATTTCCCATTTCACTCATAACCACTTTTAAAAAATATTAAAAAAATTATAGGAGTGAATGGTGTCCCCTAATATACAAAACACTCGCATAAAAATAGGGGGGGAAATAGCCAAATTAGCCAAGTCTTGGTCAACTTTTCAAAAATGGCCAAGTCAAACGTCTTGCGGAGACGCCACAAAAAGTGTCTAGCGTCTTGACGCCTGACCAACCATACGCTGCCACGTGTCCGACAGTAAGCTCAGGCGTCTGGACGTCTTAGCTGAGACGTTTCAGACGGCTTGAGCCGTTTCCTTACGGCTGCACATTTCTTCAGACGGCTTAAGACGTTTCAGGCCGGCTTGAGCCATTTCACCCTCTTTAGCCGGCTTCAGCAGCTCAAGCCGATTTCTATTTTTAACACGTTTCATGTACGAATTTAAGACGTTTTTGTACGAGTTTAAGACGTTTTTGTACGAATTTAAGACGTTTTGCATTATTTAAAGTGATCCCTTATTTAAATACTGTACATTATGAAAAACCGTATTTGTAGTATAAATCTAAGATTCTAAAAATTTGTTTTTTAGTAATTATCTCACAACATGACGGTCAAGTTTGTTGTTTATACTGGGGGAAGTGGGATGCCATTAACGGAAACATTGAGTATGTTACTAATGGCGATTCAAGGAGACGTGGTTTAGAAATTGAAACATATTATTCATATAATAGTTTTTTAAACTATGTTTCTAAGATGTGTGATACTCCAAACATTATACGGTTGTCATACCGGATGTCTACGTTTACTGATCCGATCGATATAATTAATGATCGAGATGTTAGATTTTTTTTTTTTGATTTGGCGATTCAGAATCCTTTTGAATTATATAAATTATATGTTATTCAAGAGTCTGGTGTTGGTTCCTCTGGTTTTTATTCTTTAAACAATTTCAAAACTCCAGATCTAAATATTTCAGTAAAAGAAAGTGTTGATGTTTTAAACGATGAGTGTCCAATTTTAGAAAATAATTTTGAAAAATCAACCACGTCTAACAACGAATCAACTTTTTCATCTATAGTGTTTGAGGCCGGTCATATATTCAATAACAAAGAAGAGATGAAGCTTGAGTTGGGAAAGAAATGTTTGTTAGAGCATTTCGAGTTTAAAGTTGATAGATCATCTAAGACACGGTATGAAGTGTCATGCATGGGTGATGGTTGTGAATGGCGATTTAAGGCATACGCTATTCCTCGTGGTAGTTTATTTTTTATTAAACATATGAACGATAGACACACCTGTTCAAAGACGCAAACACGCCCACATTTCCGTCAGGCTAACCCAAAAGTTTTGGGTCACTTTTTAAAGGAACAACTAAAAGACAGTGGTAGGATATATCGAGCGAAAGAGATTGTCAAAGATTTTAGACAAAGATTCGAGGTTGAGATAACAAACCTTCAAGCTTGGCGTGGTAAAAGCCATGCACTTGAACTTCTACAAGGAACAACCCGAGACTCTTTTGCCGAACTACCAATATACTGTTACAATTTGAAGCTTGCAAATCCTGGAAGCGTTACTCACATCTTGGTTGATGAGCAGAGTCGTTTTGAAATGGTTTTTGTTGTGTTAGGTGCTGCGGTAATTTACACCTTTTCGTTTGTACTTGTTCTTATTTTTTTAGAGTAACATGAGTTTGATCTTATTTTGTTATCATTAATTTTCAGATTCGTAGCTTTATGTTTAATCTAAGACCGATCGTTATCATTGACGTGGCACACCTAAAGGGTGAATTTAAAGGGACGTTGTTTTTAGCAGTGGCCATGGATGGAAATAATCAGATTTTACCAATTGCTTATGGCATAGGAAAATCAGAGGATGGTGAATCTTGGACATGGTTTCTCTCAAAGCTTAGAGAGTGTGTTGGTGAAATAGTAGATATGGCGATCATTTCGGATAGGGTGAATTCTATACATGTAGGTGTTAGAAACATGTTTCCACGTGTTTACCACGGGTTGTGTTGTCGTCATTTAATGATGAATTTACGTTTGTCGTCATCTAAAAAAAATAATACGAGGCACTATGGTGGAAGACATGTAAATCTTATCGGATGTCTGACTTTAACGAGTCATTCAATGCTTTGTGTCTTGCCGTTCCTAGAATACGCCAGGTTTTAACAAATATTGGGTTTGGTAGATGGGCAAGAGCTCATTGTCCCGGCAATCGATACCACTATATGACATCTAATAGTGCGGAGTCTATTAACTCTTTGTCTATATTCTCGCGTAAGATGCCGATAACGCAACCTATCGAATTCTTCCGCGAGTCCGTACAAAAATGGTTTTATGACCGTCGACTGCAGGGCATGCAGGAGAGCCACTCACTGACTCAGTGGGCACAAAAGAAAATTTTAAAGAAAATTGAAGGGTCTTGTCTAGAACCTGGACTGTTGCAGGCATCGGGGCAAACAGTTTTCTTGTTGAAGACGGTACGAAAAGGGGTTTAGTTGATTTTTTGAATCGTTCGTGCAGCTGCCGTGTCTGGCAAGTTTCTGGTCTACCTTGTGGGCATGTGATTGTTGTTTCAAGATTTTTGGGTGAACCTGACTGCAGTCATTATGCATTCTCGTGTTATTCAAACGAAGTATACAAAAAAACGTATGAAGAATCGATTAATCCTCTACCTCATAGGTCTGAATGGGTGATACCAGAAGGCCTTGGCAGTGTATTACCACCGCATATTACAAAACGTCAATATGGCCGTCCAAAAGAAAACACCCGAATCTTATCTCGTGGGGAAGAACCCGTTCAGGTATATTGTTCGCGGTGTCGAACATACGGCCATGGTCGTGACGTTTGTTTAGATCCAATCCCATCACAGATTCGTTCACGTAAATCATCAGGCAAAGGAAAAGGGAAAGAGATAGAAACCACGAGTCCAACTGATGACATTTTTCCATCTTATAATTTAGCAGAATTTTAATAATAGCTTAGTTTTTTATGTTTTAATTAGGAAAATCATGTAACAAATTCTCGTAACCGCAATAGTAATTAGTATTTTTAATTTATATAACAATTAAATTTTACAATGCGTACGTCCAGGCTTCAAAAATTAGTTGGTGTGTAGCGCTCGGCGTAGAGTTCATCAGCCATGTAGCGTCTATATCTGACACAAGCATCCTGTATGTTTACTTCATTCCATGTCAATGAACGGTTGTAAACTAGATTTTCCACTAGCATACATATGATAACACCTGAGTTTCGCCCAATATGAGCTCCGTGGTCAGGCCACACAACATCCCCGCAATACTCTAAGGCTTCTACACTATCTATCTACGAGTGCTGCCAGTACGATATACGGCCCATAAACCATACGAATGGAGACTCAAATTCTAAAAGAATTTGATGTATTTTCCTGTGTATGCAAAATCCTTCTCCGCAATTACTTAGGTTACAGTTATCGGGAAAATAAGCATGTATTTTAAGCGCACACATATTTATTTTTAGAAGTAACCAGTGGTTTTCGTTGTGCGCTACGGGCATGTAAATCTGCAAAAAAAATGAAACGTAAATAAGCCCCGGAAAAGGTATTCTTTTTAGGGAATTTTTTTTAAATTATAAATTATTTAAAAAATCAATATTTTTTTATAAAACATAAAAAATAAAAGTTGCTAATTTTTTTAAACAGAAGGTTTATTTTTAAATTTATTAAAAAACGTACAACTCTAGTATTTCCTTGTCAAATGTTGGTGTAAAAAAGTAAAGGTCTGCAAATTTATAAAATGTGTACAATCCGAATAAACATATTTAACAACGTACCGTATCAACGTCCCAAAAGGGAGGAAAATTTTCTTTTGAACCGTCTGCATATCCATAGGCCTCTCTTTTTTGTTCTATTATCATGTTAAAAAAAGTAGGCAGGACTACTGTCCACCGATAATCCTTTGACGACATCGCCGTTGACCGTCTGTGAAGCTCCCATTGATACATTAGCTTGTTACACCATGCATTGATATGCTGAGAAAAATATGGTAAACGTTTGACTAAGAAAATATAAAAAGACTATCATTAACAGGAAAGGTATTTCGAAGGTACCGTTTCCTGAATAAATCCGTTTCCACAAAATCCAAGTAATTCGCCCCACCATTCTTTTCCGAGAGGTGCTTTACCCATGTAGGTTGAGTAGCAAGTTGGAGTATCGCCGTCATAGTAAAACTCTAGAATATTTGGCGACCAATGTTCAATCCGATCATTTTGATTTATCCAAATGGTGCGTTGCACGGAATGAGGAATGTTTGAGTAAGACATCCGGTGTGGCATTATTGACATAGTGAGGGCACATATATATACACATGTTCACAATAAATATAATATAATATTTAATATAAATGAAGTTTTACCTACTTAATATGTCATCGAAACATATATAGAAATAACTATATATAATGAATTCTGTTGTAAAAAATATAAATTAATACAAATCATTGAATACATTCAATATCGTCCTCTTCTATCTTGTCGACTGATTGTTTAGGTATAAGCGAGTTGTAGAAAAGTATCAAAAGATGGCGCCTCATCCTTGTAGCCGTTATGCTTGTGTCTTCACCATCATTTAGTGGTTTTTTTGTTAATCAACCGGTCCAGAAATATACAAACCCAAACCCCACAGTCCCCTAATGGTCCCGAGTGCTGTGGCACGTCATCTGCATATACTGTTTGAAACGGAAACTTTAACGGTAAAGGTTTGTTGTCATAATAACCATGCATACGAAGCCAATGGTCAAAAACAAAATTTATAAAACAACCACTTCCGTTCTTCCTTTTTTCCAATTGTTGCATGCCCATCAAGCTACAAAAAAAAAAATGAGCATTTATAAATTTTTAAAGTCATACCTTTTGAGAGACCAATAACTAAAACTATTAAATAATCAGCTACAAAAAAACGAGCGTTTATAAATTTTTACCTGTCGTAAATAGTGAGGGTATGGTTAACCAGGTTGAAAACTCCTAAAAACCAGTGAATTGATGGTATATATAACGGTACGTACACCTCGTCGACGCTAAATATCGGAGGAAAAGGTTCGACACCCCCGTTGAAGTAACCTTCGAACGTCTGATCCAAAGTTTGACAATGCATCTGGAAATATGGGGGTAAAATGGACCAACGGTCGGATGGATTTCTTGAATGATACATGTGTAGCATCCATCCAAAAAGGTGCTGTTATAGGGTTGGACAATTTTTGGGTAAGTTTATAGGAAAATTTAGTATATTTAGTATTAACAAAAAAATCTATACTGCTTACATCATCGCTTAACCAGCCAGTACCGTCAGTGCCTAGCAATGCCGCCTAGAAATCAGGACCAACACAGCCGCCTGCCGTGAGGGTTAGTTGTCTAACGCCGCTAGTTGGTGCCCAATTTTGTATCGTTTTGATCAAATTATCTTCATCATTTGCTATCTTTTTTTGCTTCCGCTTCATGTTTCTGTGAACTACAAGCCTTTCGGACCGCCTCAGTTTGATCATCTCCGGATCCTCATTCTACAATAACATCAATTTAAGAGGTTAATTAACAGAATGTACACGGATAACTAAAATAAACATATACGCAGCCCAAACTTACGGCTTCTTCCGTAAGATTTTTGGGATTTGTTGACACATGATACACATCCTTATCGAAGTTAAAATAGGAATCAGCTGCCGCCTACAAATTTTTAAAAAATGTTAGAAACATTTCTAAATATTTTTTTTTTAGATTTTTATAACCAAATAAACAGGATTTTTGGATAATACATTATCATCTTGTTTTTGCGATTGTTCCATCGGTGTTCGTATGTGGCTTGGAGTATTAACAGGAGCCATACGAAAACTTTGCAACAACTCCGACTTGATCATGTCCGTCAACGCCCGGTTGTTTGTGAACATCAGTGACTGAAATTTAGAAACAACCTGCTCTTCAGAAAAAAATCCTGACGAAAACTGACCGGGAGCAGCATCCCGTTGCAAGTCAGCCGTGTCTAACAGAATATCATGCATCTGAACCGGTACTTCAGGTGCTAATCCGTGCATTTGAGGAAACTGAACTGGTACTTCATCATCGCCGAACAAGTGGTCAATGAAGTCCTTCATTTTTTGCTAGCTGCAGTTTTCAGTCGGCTAGATTGGATGTTGTATTTGAGGGGGTAATTCAGTCGGCATAGCAGGTTGATAAATTTGACGTTCACGGTCCAAATAATCCGAGCTTGAAATGAACCACTGTGTTTCGGCCTCAAACTCAGTAGGTAGTACGAAGCTTAGCGGTTTATATTCACGTCTCTATCAGATTGAAACAAAACATTTTACAAACAAATGTTAAAAACTATTGAAGGTTGAAAAAAAAAATTAAAAAAATTGTTACACAAAATAATTTGATTAGCTATTAAATGTCAAAAACTGTTAAACGTTGAATTTTTTTTATAATTTATAAAATTATAAAATTATTAAAATTGTTAAAGTTGATTGTTAAAACTTTCAACGTTTAACAGTTTTTGTTATAACATTATATTTTGAATGTATATAAAAATGTTTCAAAAACTATTAACGGTTGAAAATATTTTTTTATAATTTTATAATTTTAACAGTTATTATAATTTTATACTTTTAACAGTTTTTATAATTTTATCGGTTTTTATAATTTTTTAAAAATTTATTTTTATTTTATAAAATTATAAAATTTTATAATTTTATAAAATTTGTCAAACAATTTAAGACACAATATAGCAATTTACCTTTATTGCATTCGCTAAGATCCCATCAACACTACCCTTCATCAGCTTCTGTCCTTCTTGCCATCCTAAATGTCACACCCTGACTTTTGCGGAAGCGTGATTTGGTGTGACTTGCTTAATATCATTACATTCAACCATAACAAACAACTATATGATAATACCAAGATGTTCATCCATATATAGTTTTCAAAATAATACAACCGTCATTGTTTAACATCAAACTAAGACTTCAAATTTAGATCTCATGACAACCAAAGCTTAAAGTTCCATACTGGACTGCACAAAAGACACTAATAAAAGCAAGCTTTGGAACCATGTATTCTATCAAGGATAAATCACATGACTCAAACCCTTCACTACTGGATGACATCTTTTATTAAAAACACAACTTGAAATCTTGAACGCCCGCCAGATCCATAACCACTTTCCTGAAATACATGTAGTTTGAAAACATCAACAAAAGTTGAGCGAGTTCATGTGTTTTGTATGTGTGCGCGAACATCCTTGAAAACATTAGTAAGTATGTATGTATGCACTTTGTAAACTGGTATGAAGCAACAAGGAAACAGATCAATTAATGTGTAGCTAATACATTAATATACGTGACATGGTGCAGGAAGACTCAAACCTAGCAGACTTTGTCTCCGGCAATAAGACATAGTCACCACATGGTCCACTCAACGGACTCATGGGTGGGGCTCGCTACACCCCAATAGATCTATCACTCATGTCCCTCGGTCCTACTACGAGGATTAATGGCCTTAAGAGTGTGCCTACCCATTCACATGATCTACTGTACTTTCCAAAGCTAACCATACCAATTGTAATTGTTTGTAATCATTTTGTAACATGTACTTCACCCCCGAAGTTATAAAACAAAACAGTTTAAAGAAAAGGGGGACATGAACTCACAGTTTTGCGTTCTTCGTATCCGCCTGTAACTCAAAGTTTCATCTGGTGTACACGACTACCTACAACGTACTATGGTCTATTAGACGAGTGGGTCGTGCCTTGACTTGGTATTAATTAGTGTCTTTGAGTTACGTTTCTTTGTGTCATCAATGTTATTCCAATTATATAATTATTTGTTAAAATAATAAATATTTTAACTTAAATTATATTTATCAAATTTTGGAATATTAGTTAAAATAATATATTTTAACTTGGTACTTTTCAAGTATTTATACATGTATATCCTTCCCAAGGATGGGTGTATTTGTATTCGTATTCTTATACTTGTATATTTTTGCCACGTATTGGTGTCGTATTCCGGTGTGTATTTATACATACGAAAATACGTATTTTCTTGTAATTGCTAAGTATTCTTATACTTAATTTTTGTATCATCTTTTCCGGAATAATATCTTTAATAAAAATCTATCAATATATATTTCTAAAATATATATTTTAAGAAACATTACTTAGAAAAATCATTCATAATTTTCCCTTGGCAAAAATATTTGTATTTCCATATAAGTCCCAAAAATAATATATTTTCAAGTCTAACTTGGAAAATATATACAAACTTATTTTTCTCCCAAAATAATATATTTCATGTTTATTTGAGAAAATATATATTTCTTCCAAAAATGATATATCTTCTATTGATTCCAAGAAAATATATTTTTGTCCACAAAAAATAATATATTTTATTCTTGTCAAAAATATGATATAAATTTGTAATAATTGTAAAAATCATATTTTTGTTCTCTTGTTGTCCAAAATATTATTTACCAAAAATATACTTGTGAATAAATTTTCTGGAATATTTTGTAAGTTATATTCCTTTGTTCGGTTTCACTGATATTTTGGGTATTCTTTGTATTCCTTGGAATTTCGGTAATATTTTAGATTGTAATTTTTGGTATTTTGATGAGTTATATTATATCAAGTCCTAAAATAATATAACTAATACACATAATATACAAATAATCACATGCATGGTGACATTTAAATATATATTTCCCAAATACATATTTAGTCACTTTTATTTATAAAAACCAACCTCCAATATTTATATTTTTGTAACAATATTTATGGCAAAATTTTTATGAGAATCCATGGTTTGAAAATATACTTGTAAATATTTGTTTAGAAATATTTTTCTAAGTGTTTAATTTTTAGAAAAATTTTGCCATAGTTTCCCCTAAAAATGGAGGTTTCCCATGTTTTCAAAACATGTGTTTATTTTCTTTTCAACATCAAAACAATTTTCCAACAACAATCATCAACAATATACACTAATTTTTCGATATGAACATCATGGTGAACTTGACTCTTGTTGAAAATGTGTAGTCTTCTAGATCTACACTTTAGATAAGATGATCTTTCCAAAAAAATAAGCGTTTTTGAGTATTTTAACAGACTTTTTTGAAACTTTATTTTACTAACCAACTCTTCCATGAGTTTAATGGTCTTTAAAGTTTGTAAATCATGTTCTAAAACCACTTTTATGTTTATTAGAAAGATCATAATTTTTAACATCATGTTTAACCATGGATCTTTCAAGATCCATGCTTAATATCTTTAGATCTTTCAAAAACAAGCTTTATGTTAAATTTTTAAGAAACTTTCCATGAATTTTAGTTTCAAAAATTTGTTCTACACACACTTTATTACTTCAAGATTACAAGTTTATCCACAAAAATTCATATTTCAAGTTCACATTATGCTTCATATGTTCATCTTCAAGTTTAACCATGGATCCTTCAAGATCCATGCTTAAACTTGGTAGATCCTAGCTTTAACATACTTGATCTAATCATAAACACAAGATATAAAACCAACAACATCATTACGTACACCAAAAAATCCATGTAATCACTTATTTTCTTCATGAATATGTTAGATCTTTTCATTTTTAACATTAGAAGTTAAGTTGTTTAGATGGTGAAACTTGTACATAACATAAACATGACTTAAATTAGTGATCAAGGAGCTTACTACCAGCTCTAATGGCTAGGGAAGTGGCACACGCATGAAGATGATGAACAAGAAAGAAATCAAGTGGTTAAAAGCTCCAAAGTGAGGTCCTTCCACTTCTAGCACCATACACCTTCTTAGATGGCCTCCATACACCTCTAGATCACCTTGGATTGTGAGGTTGAAGCTTGAAAATGGTGGGTTGTGTGTGGGAGTAATGAGCCGTGAGCAAGAGGGAGCCAAAGGAAGAAGATGAAGTTTTTAAGGAATGATGGACAATGTGAATTTACTTAAGGTCTTATAGAAAAAAAGTTCCAACATAATCTTCCTATGGGATCTCATGCACTAAATTAGAGGGACAATGTTAAATAAAATATTTACAAGGTGTGTGGGGCCCATAGGGACCGGATTTGGTGAAGGGGGGGGGGGTAAAATGTAATTTTTTTGGAAGTTAGGGGTTTAAAGTGCAAACTAGAAGGTTTAAGTATGTTTAAGTGTGTTTAGGTGTTTTTATGATTTTTAAGGTGTTCTACCACCAATACTAGCTTAATATCATAAAAACATTACTTCTAGACAAATTTTGATGTCCCGGTTATTGTCCAGTTGTTCGGTTCGTTACGGTTAATTAAAGTGCTGAATTGCGCAGTTTCACGAGGTATGAAGCACCTTTTATGGCAGTTTCAATTCCCGACACTTTGGAAGTTATTTTGGACAATAAAACATAAATTTTGCATGATATTATTGTGTTAAATAGCTGAATTGTGCTGATTTATGCTGAATTCTGCAGAATTCTGCAGTTTATGTAAGCTTTAGGCACTTTCCAGCACTTAAACTATCACTAGGAAGGCAGTTTTATGATCCTTACTTTCCTACCCACTATACTAGTGTAATACTTGGTTTCTAGCTCATTTTGTGTCTCAATACAATGTCTGTCGATCTACTGAACTCTGTCAGCATTTTTCTAATTTGCCGGATAACTGTGCTAACTGTGTTTCGTGCATCATTTGAGTCAACTAAGTTTGCATACAATAATGATATGACAGTAAGCAATATATGATGCACATGTATGTATATGGTAATAATCAGGAAACAATTCAAGTAATTAATTGAAATTCAGCACAGTCATTAAGCATTAATCATTGTCTAATAATTGTACGGATGCATGCAAATTCGACAGTTGTTACATTCTCCCCTGTTAAGAAAATTTCATCCTCGAAATTTATACTACCTTAACTCCTTAGGGTTACATTATGCGTGTATGGATATGAATAATACTGAGGTAGATAACCACAAAACCGAATCAAAACTTATTCGAATCAGGTGAACCCAAGGACTTATTACAACAGTACGTACCCAACGGTAAAAAGGTATGTGTTTCAGGATGTGATGTCAAAAGATACAAGACGTATAGATGTATAGTCTAGTGTAATCTAGTTAACAGGGGTGCAACAAAGGAGTTTCGACCAATAGAATTTCAAACAATCAGTCACAATATGCAAATGAGTTTTCAGAAACAATAGCATCCGCTATATGAACTCAAAATCAACAACTCGAATATGATAGTAACATGAAAATGATCTGTCAACTTTCGAATAAATAAATGGTTAAAATTAGTGTGTTGACATTATTGAATCGCGAGAATACACCGAAAGGAAATTCAATCGAAAATGGTGTATTGTTGTCTCAATACGTAGTTGATTTAAGAATGTTTAAATGACAGGTCAAACAAAAGTATGTGTAGTTTCGAGTGAAACGGTTGACCATGATTAGCACAAGCTACAAGTTATACCGACACCACAAGGTGTCGTAATGACATAATTCAATAATAGCGGCGATCGAACAAGTTCACCGTGTTTGAAATCAGATGTAAGTGTAATGAAGCAATCCTGAAAATTTGATTTAGACGGCATAGTAGGATTTTTCAATTGAATATAGAACATCAAAGAGCTACTGTTTTTGATCGAAGATGAAAAGCAATAAGTACCGCAAGGCACTCGATCGATAATGAAAGAACCGTTAGGAGGTACACTGGGATATAAAATTAATTTATGTACCATTGTCTTAACACACGATTGTGTTAGGACTGCTTCAATCATGATAAAACAAAGCGAATTTATAGCTAGTCAATAAATAAACAATTAAATCCGTGTATGAAATGCATAACCGTGATTAGCGCAAGCTTCAATTTAGTTAAAACACTACTACAAGGTGTCGAAACCAACAAACGACTTAATGGAGCCGTAGACCTAACAAGTCTACTGCGACTTGAAACAAAAGAACCTTCGTAAAAATAAATTTGAATATGATGCTCTCAATACATCATATGGCGTCTTGAATTGAATTTGCGAAATGAACAAGTTCAAGCAATTGAACTTGGTTTCAGTGCAATCCAAAAATAAACGTATGTATCAACAAGGGAATTTCAGCATGGTTACAAAGACAAACCATGTATGTAACTTGAAAGAAAAGAAGTTTCAAGAAAGTGTGTTGGCTTGATATCAAAGGAGCCAACAATTACAATAATGTAGGTCATTCGAATCACAATCAATTATTAACTTTAGCAAATAATATTTGAACTTTGACGAAGCGTTTATTCGAAACGAAACCACACGCATAACAAATGGTGCATGCGTAACATATGACTTTCCAAGAAATGAAACAATGAGTATTTGCTATAATGAAGAAATGATCAAGTATCGAGACAAAGGAGTGTTCGCTTTAATGAAGAAAAGTGTTATGATGCAACTATCATTAGGAGAAGTAGAGATGCAAAATTCTACTTGTTAGAAGCAAAAGTGGAAATTTCAATATAAGAAATTTGAGTACCTCCCTTGTTTGATTAACTAAAATAGAATATACGACAGAATAATAGTGTTGCCCGAGTTAATAGACGCGGTTCTTACGTGGGGACCTTTTAACGGATCTCGACATAAGTTCCTGAAGGTCTTAAGTGCATGATTCCTAACCCTCAAAGTTCTGTATTCTTCGTGTAACTACTTTGTGTATCGTGTATAAAACACAGTATTAGCGTATGTTTAATACAACTTGTTGACTCACTGTACCTTGGTATACTTTTTTCCTAAATTCACAGCTAATGATACTCGCTCAACGTTAAATCTTAGAATAGTAGTTGGATCCTTGTAGTTAGTTAAATGCATCGTTAATCCTCGGCATGGAATTTTGGTTCTTGATGGTTGCCTTGCCCAACTCTCGGTAGTCGATACTCATTCGAAAGTTACCACCCTTCTTTTCGACGTGCAACACTGGAGCTCCCCAAAGTGAGAAGCTTGGTCTTATAAATCCCTTATCTAACAGTTCCTGAAACTGTGCTGGCAACTCTTGCATTTCAGAAGGTGCAAGTCGATAAGGTGTCTTAGCTACAGGCGTGACGCCTGGAACCTAGTCAATGTGGAATTCGGCTTGTCATTGAGAAGATAATCCTGGCAAGCCTTCGGGGAAGTCTTTAGGGTATTCCCTTATCACAGGGATATCTTCGAGCTTAGGTTCTTTGGCTTCCTTGTCCAGGACATGAGTCAAGAAGGCAATACACCTTTTACGCAAAAACTTCCGTGCCTTCAAACAACTAATAATCTGTAGGGGCGTATTCGGCTTCTCCCCATGAATCACGATCGTTTCTTCATTCGCCATCAGAATGCGGATAGTCTTCTCCTGGCACGCCATCTCTGCACGAGCACTTGGCAACCGATCCCTTCCAACTACTACATCGAAGCTTCCCAACTCATCTGGCAGAAGAACTATCGCAAACTCACATTCTCCAAGCTTTGTCACACGGCCTCTAATCACTTCACTAGCTTCCACTAGCTTCTCATTAGCTAGCTCTATCGAATACGGGATACCTAACTTACTTGCTACTAAACCAAGGATACTCTTAAACTCTAGAGATGCGAAGCTAAAATTAGCAACAATATCAAGCAGCACAGATGCATAACGTTGACTAATATGGGACGTACCGATAACTTCGTTTGGATCCTGGCGTGCCTCCCTAGCTCCACTGTTGAGCTTTCAACCACGTGCCTGAGTGTTTTTAGGGCAGTATTTCCTTAAATGCTTTTTGTTTCCACAGTTAAAACAACCTTGAGCACGCTTTTGTTTGTCACTCTTCCTGCCTTGATAGTCGTTGTTGCTGTTGTTTCCTTCGTAATTCTCGCTACCATCTTGGCCTCCATTTCCACGTTCAGTACCTTGCCTACAAGTCTCCTTGACATGCCCCCTCTTGCCATAGTTATAACATTTTCCATATTTACATCGCCCGACATGATAACGTAGACAATTGTCGCACTTAGGTAGGATACCCATGTACTCTTTTCCCTTTTTGGCCTTCTTCTTGTTACTCGCCCGAGTACCCTTCTTGAAATTTGCGAACTTCCTCTTGCTACCTCTAGATGGCTCCGCATGAGTCTCCTTTTTCTCCTCCGAGGTGGAAAACTTTCCCAATCTAACTGCTTCTTCAGTGAGCGCTACACTTAAGTCGATAGCATCGGTAATCGTCGGAGGTTTAGATGTTGTCACCATGCTTAGAATCTGAGGTGCCAATCCCCAGATGAAGCGTTCGATCCTCTTAAATTCTGGTTCCACCAGGCGTGGAGCAACTTGTGATAAATCGTGAAATCTCTGCACATACTCGGCTATCTTTGGACCTTCCATTTTCAAGTTCCAGAATTCAGTTTCCAACTTCTGGACTTCTGGACTTCTGCCCTCGAGCAATATCTCTTACGCATCAGCTCGTTCAGTTCATCCTACGTCAAAGAATACGCAGCAGTCTCACCCAACGTTTGAACCTGAAGGTTCTACCATGACAGAGCCCCATCTTGAAACAGTCCAGATATGTGCGTGACCTGATGCTCTGGGGCGCATTTGCTCAACCGCAAAACAGAATCCGTCTTCTCAACCCAGTGCACGAAGGCTACGGCACCCCCACTGCCGTCGAAATCCCGGGGCTTGCAGCTCAAGAACTGCTTGTAGGTGCAGCCTGCGACATAAGCAACATCATTCACATAAGGCATTAGCAAAGCACCCGTGGAAATGTCCAAAGGTTTTGTAATGTGTCTTAAGTGACTAAACATTACCGTTGGGTGGGTTATTTCCTGAGGTACCTCCGCTGCGTTCGGAGCGAAGGGCCTCGTGCTGTGCGATGGCCTGTGAGATGCGCTCTTGTAATTCTGCCTCTGTCTTCGGCAGTGGGTTGTTGGTATCGGTGTTCCCTTGAAGCGACATCTTCTAAGAAGAAGATCGGTTAAATCAGGTCTATTAAGGACACAAGCACATATGCCTCTACTTAACGAATAAGACCTAGGAGGTGTGTATACATATGTATATGAGCAATCGTCATAGCAAGCAATCATATAGCATCACAATTATAGCACAAACAGGTAGATAGGGACATATTTAATGAGAACATAACAAGCAAGCACGTTGTTTATTTACATGTTTAATGGGGAATATGACGATTGAGCTTTCATTATTTACCGACCACAATCACATAGTCTATCAAGTGTATCACATCAAAAGGGACACAGGGTCACCCTACCCTTGTCCAATAAGTATATCAGTGTGTCAAAGTCATGTGGTCAAAAGTGGTCTTCAAAAGTCTCCACAATCTCGGCTCATTAGTAGTGTCTTTACCCAAAAGTAATGCAATTTGCATAAAACAAGAAACCAACTATACTGGTGGCTAAGGTGGAGGAGGGAAGAAAGGTAAACTGCTAACGTGTGTGAGCTCCTCCTCGAGCTCGTATACACGTCGAAGTAAGTAACTGATCTGCTGCTCGATAGTAAAGAAACGAGCATCAAAACCTAAGAAAGGTATAGTAGCAGCAGGTGACAGTGCAAAAGGAGACATTGATGAATGTGGAGGATCAAGGTATACTGGTATAGACAGGGTGGATGGCGTGATGTCAGCTTAAGCTCCAAAACTCTATAACTCAAAACCTCAAACCGTAGCTGATGTGATAGGAGCAACTCATCCCGTGTGTAGCCTCCATAATGCGAAGAATGATAGGGGTCCGAAATCGGCATAGTGTATGATAAGAACCATCGGAATGGCTCGTCCAGCGGTGAAGAAGTGAAAGGAGCAAAGGGCACATCCTGAGGGATCTGTGGAAAAGCTGTTGAAGCAAAGGGATCATCGCGTAGGTGCTGGCCAGAAGTACCTTCCCGGGGTGCGGATATGTCCTGAAAGAAAAACGTCGGTCTCCATAGTTGGGAAAAGGAGCAACATCAGCGGGTGCAGGCGGGGGAATAAATAGCTCAACAAAAGGAGGATCAACAGGTGCAGGAACTGGATCAGGTATAAGGGGTGCAATGTCTTGTAAACCAAAAGAAACATGGTTAGGATCAGGAATCGGATCAAGATCAATAGCCGCAACATCAGGCTGACCCAAAAGGAACAGAAGCTAGCTCAGGAGCAGGCTCTGGGTCGTGCGGAGGTGTGGGATCTCGAGCAGGTGATAGTGCGGCAGACATGGCGGTGTTGCCGTCTGAGTCGGTAGCAAAAAGTTGCAATCCAGTCGTCTGTAAAGCTGAAGATGTCACAGACTCAAAAGAGTCTGAAACCGAGTGCAAACTAGTATCAGGGGGTAACTCAATAACAGGGGTCTCAAGAAGTGGAATAGCAACAACATTCTCGTCTAACTTTCCATCATCATGGGCGTTATTAGGAGGATCGTCAACAAACAAATCAACCTCATCATCAAGCTAATCGTCGAAAGGCAGATCCTCGGGAGGAATGACCACGAGAGGTACGGCATCGAGGATCGGATCCATGATGTTCTCGCCATCGGGGTGACCAATGATAATGTCACCCCGACCACGTAAAACAATAAAACGTGGCGGAAACGTCGGGGAGTGTTGTAACAGAATCATTGTTTCACAACCATGGATTAAATAATTTTGTTTTATTGAATTATTGAACTCATTGTTTAATTACAAATCAGATAAATACAAATATTATCTTTCAAGTTTTAAAGTCGCTAAGGTACGAGTCCATCCTATGTATAGCATACATCATCAATCATCACATAACAGCACCTGAAACATGTGTAAAAATAAGTACGTCAGCATAAAAATGTCTGTGAGATACATAGGTTTTATTATAATAGAATTCATGACTTTTAGGTTTGGAGAAAAATGTTTAATCAAAATAGTCATGAACCTTAAAACATTTTCTTTTATAAATCATACAAAATTTGTAAGAAATCAGATGATATAAATAAATAATTAAGTAAAATGAGTTTGTATAAAATATATTGTTTGTAAAACAATATTTTTGATAAAAAGGTTTATAGTATGTATATAAAAATTTACTTTGGTTTTAAGTGAGTCGAATAAGTAATATATTAAAATATATTTCAGTTCCAAAATCGTTAAACAAATAGTATATTAAATATACTTTAGTCGTCAAATAATAATTTTCAGCAGTATATCAAAAGTATACTTTGGTTTTATTAATAACATATTAAACTATGTTTTGGTTTTATAAACAACATATTAAATTATGTTTTGGTTTTATAACTAACATATCAAAATATGCCTTAACATGTCTAATAATGTTGCCAAATCAGTTTAGATATCAAAAGTTATGTTACATATGCTTAAAATGAATTTTGGCGTAAAAAGGGCATTTTGGTAATTTTCCTAAGGCATATATACTACCTATCATACAACTACTTAAACGAAGTGACCATAAGGTATAACCTCGGAAGGTTATTCCCTATACAACTATGGTCACCTAATGTGTTTGGTCGGATCCTAAAGATCGACCAAACGGGTCGGGTTCGAAAGTCTAAGCGGTTGTTTAGACCGCTTACCTTACGACCCTATATAAGCACTAAACCTAAAGTGACGAGCCAAACATGTTAAAACATGTTTAACGAATTTAGAAAACAGGTTAGGTATCAAAACAAACTGTTTTGATACCTAAAAGTAGTTTGGTTACAAAATACGCAAGCATACGCATTTTGGCCGAAACTACGACTCGTCACTATGCCTATATAACGTGGTAATCAGTAGGTATAGTCACAAGAGACTAAAACCATCGTGATTACGCTCACGTTATGAAGTTCAAACAAACTTCGTGTTGACCATAAACTGGTCAATGCAGAAAGTCAAACAAAGTTTGACTTTCACGCTAAAAACGCGTAAAAGAACGAAAGAGGACTTAAAAAAGGTCCAAGAATGGAAGTTTGATCTGAATTTTCTCAGGTATGAAGTGTTTCCACTCCAACTTAGAGAAAAATCTGATCAAGGTGTGAGTTGCAACAAGGAATGGAAGGGGTATTTATAGTTTTTGCACAACTGTTAAGATCGTTCATCGTAAAACGAGCTTCGATCGCATCCGTACACATGTGCCCATGGTTTTGTGAAACCATGGGAGCCCCTAAAATGGCTCATAGTACTGAAACTACCAGTTGTAAGAGTGCACAACAGCTGGAACAGCTGGAAACAGGCTGAAAATTCATTTTTGCAAATCTGGCATGTTCATACCGGCCGCGTAAGGTCCAAGGGGGGGCTTACGCTGGCCGCCTGAGATCCCCAGTTCAGCAACAAGTTTGGTAAATTGCAGTTTTGGTCCCTGCATGTTTCTAAGGCCATTTTTGTAGCGTTTAAGGCCCGTTAAGCCATTTTCAAGGCTCTACAATGATGCCTAAGTATAGGGGACATGAAACATGCTCAAAAATATGTCAGATGTCGGTTCGTTTGGTCATACGATCACGTTATTCGGTTAATTACGACGAAACACGAACGAACACGAAAAACTATTCAAATCATGCGACGAATGGAATTTTATCATGCCAATCACTAAAACATAATATTTTAATGATTACATAAATTTTTGGATGCCCGGATGTATTCAGAACGTAAGATATGAGCGAAAATGCAAACTTATGTACTTTTTGACGCTTTTAGTCCCTATTGATCAAGAAAGTTTATTTTTGCGCACCAAACACCTCAAAGCCTATTTCTAAGCTATGTAAAGGATATTTAGGGCATATTTATCTTATGATCAAGTTCCGAAATGTTCGTTACAGTACGAATCGGCATACTTTCGCAGTTTGTCGAAATTAGTCCCTGTAAGCGAGTAAACTTGATTTCGACACACCAAACCTTCCAAAACTTATTTCTAAGTTATGGAAAGGTTATTTGTGGTATGTTAAGCCTATGTCACTGTTCCGGAGTGTTTGTTGCATTAAACTAGTTATTTTTACGCATCAGATTGCGTATAACCTTCCAGAAAGCGATTTAGAGCTCGAAATCGAACAAGAATTGATATGTGCAAACGATACACATATTTATACAAATCCCAAGTATGAAATATAATATTTCATTGGTTTGGTATTTGTTTAGTGGTTGAAGTGACACAGGTGTCACAGTCTCCCCTACTTTAGGAAATTTCGTCCCGAAATTTAAATTTAGAGGAAACTTGTGAAGACAGCTGTGATGGTTTTGCTGTCGAATAAATCCCTCGAACCCTAAGTAAAACTCTGGGCCATGTTAGGATTCTTAGCGAAATTGTCAACTTTCAAAGTGAAGTCCTTGTAGTAACAAAACAAGGAGTTTCGAACTACGGACAGAAAAAAAATGTTTCTTATGAAGACTTATCATAGGAAACTTGTGTGTGCTTGAAATCAGAATTGGAGAGTGTAAGATAAGATGACATGGGTCAAGGTCCAGGACTTCTAGTAACTTAAATAACGTTACGTTCGCAATGTAATAAGGAACACTTATATATAGGAAGTACCAGCGGCGTATCCACCATGCCCTTTCTACATTGTTCCCGTATCGTTATTCTTGTCACTATAGGTCTTAACACATGACGAAACCTGCTGTGGTTTCTGTGCACTGAATTCCATAATTATGTATGCATCCATAATTACGTAATTCCTTGCACAGTCCGCACAGTTCATTTCATAATGCGTAGGGGAAAGATCAATCGATAAACATAATGCGACTTGATTAGATCACCAGAGGATCTTTTTAACTAGATCAACGAACGATCTTTTTAACTAGATCAACACATGATCTCCTTAACTAGACCGTTGTACGATCTCCTTAAATTGACCACTTAAGGGATCTTTTCAATTATATCATCACATGATATTCCTAACCAGATTTTTAAATCAATCTGTTTAACTAGACCACTCAAAGGGTCCAATTATTGATTAGTACTTCATAATCCAATGGACTTAACTACAACATAGAGGCCCATTAAGGATTTAAGGTAGTACCTTCGGATATCCTGCTATAAATCCCTCATATAGAGATATGGAAGAATTCTATGAGGATTCGGAAAATGATTATTCGGATTACACAAAACATAAAAGAAAACATATAAGCACATAATCACATAATTTGTTTAAATTAATCTTCATTTTGTTAATTTTCTTGTTAATTGAGCACACTGGTATTCAAAGCACACCAGGAATCCAATCCGTGAATTCCGTTTGGCAATTTAAACATCTTCAAGAATCTAATTATGAAGATAGGACGATCTTAATAGGAATTCATCTTCGTTTCTTGAAAAGAAACGAGCATTTAAGATTTTTGGGGAGATCACAAGTGTTCCTAAAAATGACAAAACCACATGAGTAGTTTGTCTTGGTGTCGGCATCATAAGGTTGCATCAAACATTCACACAATCGTATCAGTTTTGCAAAAATAAAAATTGAAACAACAAATTTTATTTATATAACAACCGAATTGTCTTAAACGTCAAAAGATAACAACCAGAGGAATTACAAAAGACTAATTGTTCACTGCTGCATCATTGTTCGCGTTTGCCTCATTGATGTTAAACACTCATCCATGCGCTGGATTTGCGTTAACAAGTCTTGGGCAATTGTTTCTGTAGTGAGTAAGATCACCACAGTTATAACATGACCCAGGTGGGAACTGTGCTTGGACAGCAGCAGGATTTGCAGCAGCTTGGTTTGCATAACGACAAATATCGACCAAATGTCCCAATCGCCCACAGTGGGTACATTTGTGACACTACACTTGCTCCAGATGATGACGGTTGCATTTGTTGCACATAGGTGCGGTACCAACATAATTTTGCCTTTTACGAGGTTGGGCTGGCTGGTTTGGTGCAACCTGTTTGTTCTGAGCAGTTATGGCACAATTTTGAGAAGCCTTGCGCTTCTTCTTCTTGGGTGTCTCGGCCTGATTTTCATTTGGTTTAACTTGTACAGTCTTGTCAGATGGTCTTGGGTCGCCCTTTCGGAAAAGCTTACCCTTCCTGATATGGGATTCAGTCAGGGTGGCAGACAATTCAATGGCCTGTCTGACAGTAGTAGGGTTGCTGCCAGTAACGATATCCAAAACTAAGTCAGGAAGACCATCAATGTACTTTTCAATCTCCTTTTCCACAGGCGTAACCATGGCAGGACATAACAGACTCAATTCTTCATAACGGTCAGTATAGGCTCGATGTTCACCACTGTCTTGCTTTGGGTCATCAAATTCCCTTTCTAAAGCTCTCAATTCATGACGAGGACAAAACTCCCTCATCATAAGAGCCCTAAGTGTCACACCCCCAAATTCCACATGCGGAGTATCACCGCTTGGAGGCGTGACATGACCAGGATCGAGCCACCAATCATATTGAACAACATAATTAAGTAAATAAAACCAACCACAATACAATTGTTGACCAAAAGAGAGTAACCGATTCTAAGTTAACAGCGAAAGCATAAAACGTAAGTCCAAAACATAAGTTCGTAGTTCATAAGTTTAAAGACCCAAAACACAAGTTCCATAAGTTTATAAAGTTTAATTATTAAGTACGGGACATAACAATCTGCATCCCACAACGACTTCTTCCTTGTGCAAGCTCCGTATGCATCTAGCGACCTGTAAGGCATGTAACAACGAGTCAACAACAAAGTTGAGTGAGTTCACGGTTGGTTGATTAGTTTTAAGTTGTTTCTGAAAACGTGGTTTGACTTTCGTTGGCTTATTTGCCGTGGGGGTTACCCCATAGTTGAAAGTATGTTTAACTAGCTCCTTTTATTAGCCAATCCATATCCATAATCAGTGGGGGCTTCCCCATGTGAACCACTAGACCGTACATATCGACAACCGACAAACAATAGTTGTGCCCTACATCAGTGTCTATCATCGCTGACAGTTTGCCATAGTCCATTAGTACACGCCCGTCCGAACGGCATGGTGTGAGGTTTGTTAAACCTAATAGCGCTATTAACTAATGACCCGCTCGCCATTGGCCTCGGCGATTAAGTCGATATAAAATGAGGGACTTCATGATAGAGTTTTGTCTAGTAAGTTTTAAGGTTGTTGTCCTACCCAAGGAGGACGAACGTACGTATTCTACCCAAGGAGAATACGCAGGATTAATATTGGCATCCTACCTATGGAGGATGGCCGTACATATCCTACCCAAGGAGGATATGTAGGTTCCGTTTTAATTCTTTAACCCATTCCCAAACCAACGGGAATCCCAATCCTTAGAAAGTGTGTGAACTCACCTCGGTTGCTCGGTTTGACTCTCAAAAATAGCTAACAGTCAAGGTTGGTCAATCACGTCCTAATATGATTACCAGTTAGTCATTTAGTGGTTTCAAATAGAGCACAAAGTTCCTACACGTATCTACTACATAACATGCATTCACTTTAATAGTTCATGCTCATATAAACATTCCGCCTATAGCTACGCAAGAACAAGCATACGATATTGCACATATTACTTTCATTGACATATAACATGTTAGATCCTCCTCAGATAACATACTCGACATTTAGACACGCAAATTACTACTTATGTTGTTTCAGCTTTAATATTCAAAACCGGGCTGTTTTCGGGCATTTTAATAAAATAGTTAACTTATTCCAAAAATTCCCAATTTTTTACAGAATGTCTTAAACGATCCAAATATTATTGTGTAAAAATATCGGGATCCAATTCAACACCAATATTTTATTAAAAATCATTTTCCGGACTGCACTCATATTTATCTTTTTCTGACTGTAGTCCACGGAATAATTTATTTAAAATTCATCGTAAGTCCGATTTACGAAATTCCAGTGGGAGGATTACAAATACATCCGTGGTCATTTACAGTACAAGTTTCATGACATAGTTCTACTCAGGTTTCAAGTTATGACTAAAAATATAACACCCATTTACTGCTGTAAAAACTCAGCTTTAGCTGTTGTTACAAATCGACCCTTTAAAAATAGCAAACGAAGTCCAAAAATTATGATTTCAGTGCCATTAGAACCGTATTTCATAATACATAAATCTAGACTTCATAAAATACATTTTTCATTTTATTAAGGTCCTATTACAGCCAACTGAAGTTGGCTATAATCACCAAACAGCCTTCTGTTTTCAGTTTTTAACATTCTAAAGCGCGCTCGATTGATTCCGTTAACATGTTTAGCGATAAACAACGATACTTACAACAGATTATAAGTCCTTCATATCAGCACATAATCATCATACACCAAACAACATCATTCTAACATCATTTCTTCATGTATCATCTTGTTTAAGCTTATGTTCAAGTTTTAAGTGTAAGATCTTATGGTGTTCATATGTTTTCTTCACAATACATCTATTAACCACTAAAAAAATATGTAAAATGCAAGGATCTAAGTTCTTACCACTAGCTCAAGGCTAGGGGAGTTCAAGTGTGGAAAAGTGGTGGATAAAAGAAAACGAGAGCGGTCCTTCAATTTCCGAACACACCGAGCTGCGTTGTATGATCTCTAACACCTATGTATGGCCTTAGAATGCTTGCAAGTGATCAAGTGGTGGTGGTGGTGGTGCTACTAGGGGGTGGCCGAACAAGAGGGAAGAAGGGAGTTTTTGTGGTGTGTTGTTGAAGTGTGGATGAAGAAGTGATGGACTTGTGGTTATTATTTATAAATCTCCAATATGTTAAGGACCATTGGTTAACATGTTTCAAATGGGTTAGACAAGATCTAATATAAAATGCAAATAAAATCATGATGTGGGGCTACCTTGTAGCCGTAGATGGGGGGGGGGGTGCTTGGTTGAGTTTCAACTAAGTAGTTAGTAATCTAGTTTGAAATCAAAGGTTTAGTTAGTGGTTTATGGGTGTTAAGAAATATATAGTGTGTTAGGGTGTTTGGGGACCCTAACTAGCTCAGAAAAATAAGAACAATGTGTTTGACAATATTTTTGTGTTCCGGGTAAAGTCCGGTTGTTCGGTTCGGTGTTGTTCCGTTAAAGTGCTTAATTAATCCGTAACGTGTCCTATATATATGTTTTTGTAACACTTTTAATTCTCAACACTTAGGAAAGCACACATGACTATTTAGTAACTTTTCTATATACTACTAGTATGTTAACAAGCACATGTAAGTATAACATAGTAATCAGAAAGCAGTTAAGTGATTCAGCACAGTCATCAAGCACTTTAATTATCATTAATAAATTGTACGGATACATGGAATTATGAGGGTTGTCACATTCTCCCCCTGTTAAGAAAATTTCGTCCCAAAATTTAGCTCGTGGCTACTGAGGAAGCTAGTTATGTTGCGTTGGTTTCCTGGTTTTCCTGGGGTGTCACATCATTCCCCCGTTGGTTTGGAATTTCGTCCCGAAATTCTGTAGTAGCTTCAGCCTCAGTAGTGGTTGCCCTTTTCTTAAACAGCTGGGGATACTTGAGTTTCATTTGGTCCTCTCGTTCCCAGGTATACTCTGGGCCACGACGGGAATCCCAACGGACTCGAACAAGAGGTATTCTGGTACGCTTGAGAATCTTAACATCTCGATCCGTAATCTCTACTGGTTCCTCGACGAATCGCAGCTGGTCGTCGATTGTGAGCTCCTTGAGGGGAACTATGAGGGTCTCGCCTGACAGACACTTCTTCAGATTTGACACGTGGAATACGTTGTGAACTCCACTGAGTTCTTCAGGTAGATTCAACCTGTAAGCGACTTTGCCAATTTTCTCAATGATTTCGAATGGTCCGATATAACGCGGATTGAGCTTGCCTCGTTTGCCAAAACGAACTACACCTTTCCAAGGTGAGACTTTAAGTAGCACTCGATCCCCAACCTGGAACTCGAGTGGCTTTCTTCGCTTATCTGCATAGCTTTTCTGACGGTCACGAGCTGCCGCCATTCGCTTTCGATTGATTCCGTTAACATGTTTAGCGATAAACAACGATACTTACAGCATATTATAAGTCCTTCATATCAGCACATAATCATCATACACCAAACAACATCATTCTAACATCATTTCTTCATGTATCATCTTGTTTAAGCTTATGTTCAAGTTTTAAGTGTAAGATCTTATGGTGTTCATATGTTTTCTTCATAATACATCTATGTAACACCCGTCTAATTTTACTTGAATTTAATAATAGTTCATACCATTTTAGAATAAGGATGCCTAATTAACATAGATTTCATAAGTAAAGTTCATAAGTAGCAAGACCTTAGTCAACTAACGACTAAGTTAAAACATCCAAAAGTTGTTTAACAATTTGTTTACAACCCATAAACATAGTCTATTAAAGGTTAAAACATTGCGGAAGCTTCAAAAGTTGTGTTCGGTTCTTCAAAAACTTGCTTGACCGTCATCCGTAATCTTTGAATACCTAGAAACTGAAATGTTTACATTTAACATTAGTATTAAATTACTTAGAAATAATACATAATCGAAACTACGTTTAAAACAGATTCGATTTAACGAAGAAATACAAAATTTATCATGAATTCCAAAGCTCTACCGTAACTTACGGTAGTTACCGTAAGTTACGGTAGATCCTGGGAAGTTTTGGTTCCACCGTAACACAGGAGGAACCCACCGTAACCTTTTGGTCTCTACCGTAAATTACGGTATATACCGTAATTTACGGTAGACTCTGGAAGGTTATGTTTTGTTTGTTTTGTTTGTTTACTTGAGTCAAGTTCTCGGATTTCAATCCTACAAACCAACATGTTTAATCCTCGTATTTCTAATATGTCATTTGTCGATGATAACAAATGACTAATCAATCATATTACGAAGCAATATCTATGCTTTAATTGATTATTCGACCCGTTTGGCTCATCTACGGATTCTTCCTCTATGATGACTACCAACGAGATCTTATTCATCCTTGATCCATTATTCAATTTAGCGAATATCATCGCTTTTAAATTTACACAACTTCTTTTCTATAACAAGACTATACGTAATTTAACAAAATTTCACTTAAGTAACGGTCAAGTTACATACCTTCAAAGCACACCCCTTAGTCGTGCGTCTACACCGGCTTGTCCGCTCGTAGCTCCGGCTTCCTTTCCTATAGAGTTCAATCACATTGTATTTAGAACTCCATTTCAATCATATATCGCATAATTTGTCAAATCATCAAAATTATGCGTTTCGACTTTGAATTTCAGTTTTAAGCCTTCTTTGAGGCATTTCCACAAACACTATAAGGGCAGAATTTTATGTCATTCATATTTCAAGTTCATAGCTTGATATTTAGCTAAACTTAACATCAATAAAGCTTTTATATAGCATTTAAACATCATACTTTTCTGAAATCACTTTCTATGATCAAATTACACTAGAATAATCATTCTAAACCCTAGTGTTCATCATTATCTTGTAAAACCCATAACCCACCTTCAATGTGTTCATGGAATTTCCTGAATTTGGACATGATTTCACATGTAGTTGTCTAGGTTTTACTTCTAGACACTATATCATCCCTAATCTAACTAAATCACAAACATGCATCATCAAATTTTGAATCTCCCAAATTCATAAGAATTTCAAACAGAGAATTTTCATAGAATTTTACATACCTTACAACCCCCTTGTGATGGGGATTACTAATCTTAACTCAGATTTCGATTTGGGAGCCAATTGGATCTTCAATTTGTGGGATTTAACATGAACTAGGGTTTTGAAAGAGCTCAGGTCGCCCCCTCCTTGTTCTGGTCGATCCCCCTACCAGATTTTTAGTTTGTGTTTTAATAAAATAGTTTTTATTAAAACTATTTTCAATTTTAACACTTTTGGTCCCTCTTGTTTGTTTTTTTTTATTTCTATGTCTCTAGCTACTAATAAGTGATAAATTAACTAGGTTAGTGTCTTTACTAACTATATTATCTTACAAATTTATTTGCAACTAAATTACAAATTTAAGAATTTGTATTTTCGGGATGTTACAAGTCCACCCCCCTTAATAGGGTTTCGTCCCCGAAACCAAAGTACGTACCGAATAGTGTAGGGTAGAGACGTCGCATCTCTTCTTCGGACTCCCATGTAGTGTCCGAACCTTTCCTATGCTCCCACTTGATCTTGACTTGATCGATTTGTTTATTTCGCAAGTGCTTAATCTTTCGATCTAAAATTTCTATGGGCCTTACAATATAATTCAAGCGATCATCCACTTCGATATCGTCATAGTGAATATAAGCTGTCTCATCCGCTAGACATTTCCGAAGATGTGACACATGAAATGTGCTATGAATTCTGCTTAGTTCCTCCGGTAGTTCAAGGCGGTAAGCTACATTTCCTACCCGTTCTATGATCGCGAACGGCCCTATAAACCTCGGGCTTAATTTTCCTCTTTTTCTAAACCTGATAACCCCCTTCCATGGAGATACTTTGAGCATAACCTTGTCGCCAACCTGGAATTCGATTGGCCTGTTCCTTTTGTCAGCATACGCCTTTTGTCTATCTTGGGCCGCTTTCAAGTGTGCCCGAACCACATCAATCTTTTCATTAGTGGCTCGTACTATATCTTGGTGGGCGAGTTCACGTGGACCCACTTCACCCCAACATACCGGGGTTCGGCATTTCCTACCATAGAGCATTTCGTACGGTGCCATATTAATACTAGCATGATAGCTGTTGTTATACGAAAACTCGACCAATGGTAGATAAACATCCCAACTTCCTCCAAAGTCGATTATACACGCCCGTAGCATGTCTTCCAATGTTTGTATTGTTCTTTCACTTTGTCCATCTGTTTGAGGATGGTACGCAGTGCTAATGAACAATTTGGTTCCCATTTGCTCTTGAAAATCTCGCCAGAAATTTGAAGTGAACCGGGTATCCCTATCTGACACGATGGATACCGGTACTCCATGACGTGCTATTATCTCATTAGTGTAAACTTCAGACATCTTTTCTGACGTATAAGTCTCACGAATCGGAATGAAGTGAGCACTTTTCGTCAATCTATCCACCACTACCCATATGGCATCGAAACCGCGGTTTGTCTTTGGTAGTTTGGTTAATAGGTCCATCGTAATATGTTCCCATTTCCAAACCGGAATTTCCAACGGTTGAAGTTTACCATATGGTTTTTGGTGCTCCGCCTTGACTTGTAAACATGTCAAGCATTTTTCCACGTACTTCACCACATCTCTTTTCATTCCGGGCCACCAATAGTTTTGCTTTAAGTCGTTATACATTTTGGTCGCTCCCGGATGGATGGAATAATGGGACTTATGAGCTTCATCGAGTAGAAGCTTTTTAACTCCACATGTGTTAGGAACCCAAATTCTGTTGAAACGTGTTTTCAAACCGTGGTTGCCTTCTTCGAGATCTTTAACTTGGCCAACGATCCTTTCCTTTCTCCAGTTTTCCGTCTTTACTGCTTCATCTTGTGCCTCTCGGATTCGTTCAAGTAAGCCCGAGGTCACAATGAGTTGCAATGATCGTACTCGTATCGGGACATAATCTGTCTTTCTGCTTAGGGCATCCGCCACCACGTTTGCCCTTCCGGGGTGATAATGTATTTCACAGTCGAAATCTTTCACCGTTTCTAACCATCGCCTTTGTCGCATATTTAACTCCTTCTGATCGAAGAAGTATTTCAAGCTCTTGTGATCGGTGAATATGGTGCACTTTACCCCATATAAGTAGTGCCTCCATATTTTTAATGCAAATACCACCGCAGCTAACTCGAGATCATGCGTGGGATATTTCTCCTCGTGTATCTTCAATTGCCTCGAGGCATAAGCTATTACTTTGCCCCGTTGCATCAAAACGCATCCGAGCCCCGATAGTGAAGCATCCGAATAAACCACCAAGTCTTCGACCCCGTCCGGCAAGGTTAGTACCGGAGCTTGAGTTAATTTCTCTTTTAGCATTTGAAACGCTCTTTCTTGATCGACACCCCAAATGAACTTTTCTTCCTTCCGGGTCAGCTTTGTTAGCGGCAACGCAATCTTGGAGAAATCTTGGATGAATCTCCTATAGTATCCCGCAAGCCCCAAAAAGCTTCTAATTTCCGAAGGGTTCCTCGGGGAATTCCATTTCGACACAGCCTCGATCTTTGACGGATCTACTAATACTCCATCGGCACTTATAATGTGGCTGAGAAATTGCACTTCTCGTAACCAAAAGGCACATTTAGAGAATTTCGCATACAACCTCTCTCGTCTAAGTGTCTCTAACACTTCTTGTAAATGGTGTGCATGTTCAGCTTCACTTTTTGAGTACACCAAAATATCATCGATAAACATGATGACTGATTTATCCAACATCGGTTTGCAAACCCGATTCATGAGGTCCATGAAAGCCGCGGGTGCATTTGTCAGCCCAAATGACATCACGAGGAATTCGTAATGTCCATACCGCGTGCGGAAAGCCGTCTTCGGCACATCTTCCTCCTTGACCTTTAGTTGGTGATACCCCGATCTAAGGTCAATTTTTGAAAACCAGTTCGCACCTTGTAGTTGGTCGAATAAATCATCTATCCTCGGAAGCGGGTATCGGTTCTTTACCGTGAGTTTGTTTAACTCACGGTAATCAATACACATGCGCATGCTTCCATCTTTCTTTTTCACGAACAGTACCGGTGCGCCCCAAGGAGACACACTCGGTCTTATGAATCCTTTGTCAAGCAGGTCTTGAATCTGAGACATCAATTCTTGTAATTCCGACGGCGCGAGTCGGTACGGTGCTTTTGCTACGGGTTTTGCACCCGGAATCAATTTGATCCCGAACTCTACTTCCCGTTCAGGCGGTATTCCCGATAAATCCTCCGGAAACACATCTTCATAATCTCGTACTACCGGTACATCTTCAATCTTCCGTGATCCTTTCTCGGGCTCATTTGCGTATATCATGAATGCCTTGCATCCTCACTTCATAAGCTTGTGAGCTTTCAACATTGAGCATACTATGGGGTTGCCTCCTTTTTCTCCATAGATAGTGACGTGTTTCCCGCTCGGAGATATTAGCTTTATCTCCTTACGAAAACACACGACCTTCGCATGGTGCTGAGATAGCCAATCCATCCCAACGCCTACTTGAAATTCCCCCATTGACATCGGGATTAGATCTATCAAGTATTCCTCATCGTCTATGTTTAATTTGCAGCTTTGACAAATGTCACAAACTATAAAACTTTTGTTATCCCCTATTTCTACTTCTAAGGGCACAGATAGCTTTTTCAATACAAATGAAGGATTTCGAATAAATCCATGCGAAATGAAGGATTTATTCGCACCCGTATCAAACAATACACGTGCTGGAATTGAGTTAATTGTGAATATACCTGAGACCACATCGGGTTCTGTTTTTGCTTCAGCCGCGGTAAGTTGGAAGGAGCTAGCCTTCGCTTTCGGAGCTTCCGTTGGAGACTCTTTTGTGTCTCCCTTTCCAATCAACTCGGGGCATTCAGACTTTTTGTGGCCGGGTTGATAACATTTGTAACAAACGGAAACTTTTCCGGGACATAGCGATGCAGTGTGCCCCGCCTTCCACACATACTGGACATGGCTTGTCTTTGAAGCGGCACTCACCTTTGTGCCCCTTTCCACATACTTTGCAACTTGGCGACCCGCCTTTAGTCTCCACTTTCTTCCCCGATTCAGCAGTTCTAGCTTTCTTTGTAGGGCTTGGATTCACATCCTGTGCCCTTCGCTCACCCCTTTCAACTTGTTTCTTTAACTCGATTTCCCGCTCCCGGGCGGTGTTGATGATTTCTGTGAGAGTTTCATATTTTGAGGGAGTCATAAACTCCCGGTATTCAGCACTCAGCATGTTGTAATAGTAATATATCTTCTGCTCTTCAGTGGTGACCAACTCGTCACAGAATCTCAGCTTATCCATGAAGATGCCCATGATTTTATCAATTGATTCTCCCTTTTGTCTTAACTGGATAAATTCCTCCTTGATCCTGTTGATAACTGCTTTGGGACTATGGTGTTTAAGGAACGGCACCTTAAACTCATCCCAAGTCATGACCCTTGCCGCTTCGGCTCCTATTTCCTTCTTTTTATTGTCCCACCAATCTTTGGCTTGACCCCTCAATTGACCCGTTCCGTAAGCAACAAAGTCACCTACGTCACAGTGGGTTCGTTCGAACACTCCTTCAACATCACTTAACTATCTTTGGCATATTATTGGGTTGACCTCCCCGTTATAGATTGGCGGTTTACACGCCATGAATTCCTTGTACGACCACCCCTTGCGTTCTCCCGATTTTCCTTTTATAAGGTTGACACTATCTTCCAATCTTTTGACTCGCTCTTCAACAAGCGACAGCACCGTGCTTTGAATTTTGTCTATAAACCCGGATAGACTACCTTCAATTGCCTTCCCTACTTCTTCGGCAATTATTTCTTTCATTTGTTCGGTGCTTGTTTGCACCGGATTATCATCGTTTCCATCAGACATCTTGAAACTGAAATGTTTACATTTAAGCGTTAAACATTTCATTTATAACATTACTTCATTTGTTTCGGTTTAGCCAAGTTCCCAACTTGCTTTAACCATTCACATTTGGTGCACTTTCCGGGTTTGAGTGTGTTAACACGCTCTTCCCATGCACATCAATTCATTTCTTATTTCTTACATAAATTTTTGGATGCAAGGATCTAAGTTCTTACCACTAGCTCAAGGCTAGGGGAGTTTAACTGTGGAAAAGTGGTGGATAAAAGAAAACGAGAGCGGTCCTTCAATTTCCGAACACACCGAGCTGCGTTGTATGATCTCTAACACCTATGTATGGCCTTAGAATGCTTGCAAGGATCAAGTGATGGTGGTGGTGGTGCTACTAGGGGGCGGCCGAACAAGAGAGAAGAAGGGAGTTTTTGTGGTGTGTTGTTGAAGTGTGGATGAAGAAGTGATGGACTTGTGGTTATTATTTATAAATCTCCAATATGTTAAGGACCATTGGTTAACATGTTTCAAATGGGTTAGACAAGATCTAATATAAAATGCAAATAAAATCATGATGTGGGGCTACCTTGTAGCTGTAGATGGGGGGGGGGGGGGTGCTTGGTTGAGTTTCAACTAAGTAGTTAGTAATCTAGTTTGAAATCAAAGGTTTAGTTAGTGGTTTATGGGTGTTAAGAAATATATAGTGTGTTAGGGTGTTTGGGGACCCTAACTAGCTCAGAAAAATAAGAACAATGTGTTTGACAATATTTTTGTGTTCCGGGTAAAGTCCGGTTGTTCGGTTCGGTGTTGTTCCGTTAAAGTGCTTAATTAATCCGTAACGTGTCCTATATATATGTTTTTGTAACACTTTTAATTCTCAACACTTAGGAAAGCACACATGACTATTTAGTAACTTTTCTGTATACTACTAGTATGTTAACAAGCACATGTAAGTATAACACAGTAATCAGAAAGCAGTTAAGTGATTCAGCACAGTCATCAAGCACTTTAATTATCATTAATAAATTGTACGGATACATGGAATTATGAGGGTTGTCCTAGGAAGGTTATAGTCTAGGTCAAAGCATTACTAATAACCTAATTCCCTATAACCATTGGCTCTGATACCAACTTTTCTGTCACACCCCGACCACGTAAAACAACAAAACGTGGAGGAAACGTCGGGGAGTGTTGTAACAGAATCATTGTTTCACAACCATGGATTAAATAATTTCGTTTTATTGAATTATTGAACTCATTGTTTAATTACAAATCAGATAAATACAAATATTATCTTTCAAGTTTTAAAGTCGCTAAGGCACGAGTCCATCCTATGTATAGCATACATCATCAATCAACACATAACAGCACCTGAAACATGTGTAAAAATAGGTACGTCAGCATAAAAATGCCTGTGAGATACATAGGTTTTATTATAATAGAATTCATGACTTGTAGGTTTGGAGAAAAATGTTTAATCAAAATAGTCATGAACCTTAAAACATTTTCTTTTATAAATCATAAAAAATTTGCAAGAAATCAGATGATATAAATAAATAATTAAGTAAAATGAGTTTGTATAAAATATATTGTTTGTAAAACAATATTTTTGATAAAAAGGTTTATAGTATGTATATAAAAATATACTTTGGTTTTAAGAGAGTCGAATAAGTAATATATTAAAATATATTTCAGTTCCAAAATCATTAAACAAATAGTATATTAAATATACTTTAGTCGTCAAATAATAATTTTCAGTAGTATATCAAAAGTATACTTTGGTTTTATTAATAACATATTAAACTATGTTTTGGTTTTATAAACAACATATGAAACTATGTTTTGGTTTTATAACTAACATATCAAAATATGCTTTGGTTTTATGAATAACATATTAAACTATGTTTTGGTAATTAACAAAATATATGTTGGTTTTGTACAATATCACATATGAGAGCATATCAAACTATACTTTTGGGAGTATAACTAAATATACAATAATGATGTGATTTGGAATTCATTCGGACCTAGTGTATCAAAATACACCTTTGAGAATATAGAAATACCACGAAGGCAATCCCAATTTGGATAAAATATCGGTTTCTGACATTCCATGACAACAGGAATGGGGTGTCAAATCCTATAGCGCTATATCATACTACCAACCGGTCTGGTGAACATAAAATAAGTACTATCCAACAATTTAATTTTATAATCTTTGAAAAATTAGAGTTTAAACTATAAATAATCATTCAGTTTATCAAAAGATAAGTACTAATATGTATAATCAATTATACTTTTGAAATCATGAACATAACAATTAGGTACACATGCTTCACCCCAAAACATTGAAAACAGTAAAAGAGGGGACTATCTACTCACTTGAGAATGCTTAGAAGTCTTGAACAACAACCAAGCAAAGCTAGAGGGAACACGGATTCAAACGGCACCTAATATAGGTAACTATGTAAATAAATCGGTCCTAAATCGGAAGATCGGATAGGATGAGGTCTCGTAAACCAAATGAGTATTGGAACTCATATGATATGGTTTACAAAGCCTACATACTAAAGCGAAACCTAACCTAAGTGCTTACGACCCATTACGACCCGTTTAGGTAGTTTATGCTACTTTAACGCGTCGTTCGCGTAAAACGCGCTCGGATCGCCTAACTAGTTCTATGAAAAGTAAAATATGCCTTAACATGTCTAATAATGTTGCCAAATCAGTTTAGATATCAAAAGTTATGTTACATATGCTTAAAATGAATTTTGGCGTAAAAAGGGCATTTTGGTAATTTTCCTAAGGCATATATACCACCTATCATACAACTACTTAAACGAAGTGACCATAAAGTATAACCTCGGAAGGTTATTCCCTATACAACTATGGTCACCTAATGTGTTTGGTCGGATCCTAAAGATCGACCAAACGGGTCGGGTTCGAAAGTCTAAGCGGTTGTTTAGACCGCTTACCTTACGACCCTATATAAGCACTAAACCTAAAGTGACGAGCTAAACATGTTAAAACATGTTTAACGAATTTAGAAAACAGGTTTGGTATCAAAAGAAACGGTTTTGATACCTAAAAGTAGTTTGGTTACAAAATACGTAAGAATACGCATTTTGGCCGAAACTACGACTCGTCACTATGCCTAGATAACGTGGTAATCAGTAGGTATAGTCACAAGAGACTAAAACCATCGTGATTACGCTCACGTTATGAAGTTCAAACGAACTTCGTGTTGACCATAACCTGGTCAATGCAGAAAGTCAAACAAAGTTTGACTTTCACGCTAAAAACGCGTAAAAGAACGAAAGAGGACTTACAAAAGGTCCAAGAATGGAAGTTTAATCTGAATTTTCTCAGGTATGAAGTGTTTCCACTCCAACTTAGAGAAAAATCTGATCAAGGTGTGAGTTACAACAAGGAATGGAAGGGGTATTTATAGTTTTTACACAACCGTTAAGATCGTTCATCGTAAAACGAGCTTCGATCGCATCCGTACACATGTGCCCATGGTTTTGGGAAACCATGGGAGCCCCTAAAATGGCCCATAGTACTGAAAATACCATTTGCAAGAGTGCACAACAGCTGGAACTGCTGGAAACAGGCTGAAAATCATTTTTACAGATCTGGCATGTTCATACCGGCCACGTAAGGTCCAAGGGGGGGCTTACGCTGGCCGCCTGAGATCCCCAGTTCAGCAACAAGTTTGGTAAATTGCAGTTTTGGTCCCTGCATGCTTTTAAGGCCATTTTTGTAGCGTTTAAGGCCCGTTAAGCCATTTTCAAGGCTCTAAAATGATGCCTAAGTATAGGGGACATGAAACATGCTCAAAAATATGTCGGATGTCGGTTCGTTTGGTCGTACGATCACGTTATTCGGTTAATTACGACGAAACACGAACGGACGCGAAAAACGATTCAAATCACGCGACGAATGGAATTTGATCATGCCAATCACTAAAACATAATATTTTAATGATTACATAAATTTTTGGATGCCCGGATGTATTCAGAACGTAAGATATGCGCGAAAATGCAAACTTATGCACTTTTTGACGCTTTTAGTCCCTATTGAACAAGAAAGTTTATTTTTGCGCACCAAACACCTCAAAGCCTATTTCTAAGCTATGTAAAGGATATTTAGGGCATATTTATCTTATGATCAAGTTCCAGAATGTTCCTTACAGTACGAATCGGCATACTTTCGCAGTTTGTCGAAATTAGTCCCTGTAAGCGAGTAAACTTGATTACGACACACCAAACCTTCCAAAACTTATTTCTAAGTTATGTAAAGGTTATTTGAGGTATGTTAAGCCTATGTCACTGTTTTGGAGTGTTTGTTGCATTAAACTGGTTATATTTACGCATCGGATTGCGTATAACCTTCCAGAAAGCGATTTAGAGCTCGAAATCAAACAAGAATTGATATGTGCAAACGATACACATATTTATACAAATCCCAAGTATGAAATATAATATTTCATTGATTTTGTATTTATTTAGTGGTTTAAGTGACACACGTGTCACAGATAAGGTGGTCATGGACTGGAACTGGGATGGCAAAAGGATCCTCGTCAGGGAAGCCATCAGCAAGGGTAAATCATCACCAAAGTCTGGTAGCGCGAACGGTTGGAAGTCGTCCTCATCCTCGGACAACACGTAAGGATTACTCTCAGTGTCTGACGTATATATCTCTGGCGTGGCATGACTTCATCGTCTGACGCGACCGCCTTCAGGTTGCGGGCATCCGACAACCCATTCTCTGAGGATAACATGTGCCTGCAACGTCCTAATCCTAACATATGTACGTATAGTAACCACTAACACCCAATATATGCAAAAAAAGGCAATTTATCATGTAATCATGTATCCTTGTTATTCCTCATGAAATCTTTCTATCCTTCCTAGTCTCCCAGACTAAACCACCTAGTCTCCCAGACTAAATCAACCAGTCTCCCAGACTAACTACCTAGTCTTCCAGACTAGACCACCTAGTCTCCCATACTAAACCAACCAGTCTCCCAGACTAGACCACCTAGTCTCCCAGACTAGACCACCTAGTCTCACAGACTAAACCAACCAGTCTCCCAGACTAAACTACCTAGTCTCCCAGACTACACCACCCAGTCTCCCAGACTAAACCACCCAGTCTCTCAGACTGAACCATCCAGTCTCTCAGACTGAACCACCCAGTCTCTCAGACTGAACCACCCAGTCTCTCAGACTGAACCAACCAGTCTCTCAGACTGAACCACCCAGTCTCTCAGACTGAACCACAAACATAAACCTTGAAATGTATTTCGTGTCTTTCTTTAGTAAAAATTGTTTGTTTCCCTGGATCTGGGCGTTTCGTGTATGCAATGAAAACATGTCGTAAAAATATTTTCGTGAGAGCCCTAATGATTGTAGTCTAGACTCGAGAAGGAATCCTAGTTCGCTACAATCGAAGCTCTAATACCAAACTGTCACACCCTGACTTTTGCGGAAGCGTGATTTGGTGTGAGTTGCTTAATATCATTGCATTCAACCATAAAAAACAACTATATGATAACACCAAGATGTTCATCCATATATAGTTTTCAAAATAATACAACCGTCATTGTTTAACATCAAACTAAGACTTCAAATTTAGATCTCATGACAACCAAAGCTTAAAGTTCCATACTGGACTGCACAAAAGACACTAATAAAAGCGAGCTTTGGAACCATGTATTCTATCAAGGATAAATCACATGACTCAAACCCTTCACTACTGGATGACATCTTTTATTAAAAACACAACTTAAAATCTTGAACGCCCGCCAGATCCATAACCACTTTCCTGAAATACATGTAGTTTAAAACACATCAACAAAAGTTGAGCGAGTTCATGTGTTTTGTATGTGTGCGCGAACATCCTTGAAAACATTAGTAAGTATGTATGTATGTACTTTGTAAACTGGTATGAAGCAACAAGGAAACAGATCAATTAATGTGTAGCTAATACATTAATATACGTGACATGGTGCAGGAAGACTCAAACCTAGCAGACTTTGTCTCCGGCAATAAGACATAGTCACCACATGGTCCACTCGACGGACTCATGGGTGGGGCTCGCTACACCCAAATAGATCTATCACTCATGTCCCTCAGTCCTACTATGTAACACCTCGAAAAAAATTCATGTCCAATAAAATAAAGACACGTGTCCCATAAGATAAATGTGTCATAAATTCCGGATCAAGTTAAAGGATGTAAGGTAGAATTTAAAAGCGTCGACATGTTAATAAATACCTCTGAGCGACCTATGTATAAATCCCAAACCTTAACCTGTATTATAAACATCTGATAAACATCCTAATCCGGTTAATGCTAGTAATAATTGATCCAAATTGCAAGGATGGGATCCTATGAGAATGGGTACGACAAACCTTCATGCATATTCCCTTTCAGAAGAATCCAAAGAATTTTGAAGCATGGCAAGTTGACATAACTGTTCAAGCATGTTCAAGAGGTCCCATACTGATAATAAAGGTCCAAGATTCGAGGTTGTAAAGTTGCATGATCAAAACTTGAAAGTTTACAAATTTTTGTTTTCTGGTGAAGGCTTACGGACCGCAAAGGATACCCCTTACGGTCCGTAAGGAAGCCGACCCGGGTGATGTTTTTAAAAAGCGGATACGGACCGCAAGGCCTTAGCCTTACGGTCCGTAAGGCAGTCCCAGCATCAGAAAACATGACAGGTGCATGTTATAACAAGTTTAACCGACTTAAATCACTTGTTTTCAATACCATGTGCAACCCCAACTGGTTTTTAGAGTATAGGGACACTTGGGATGCATCAAAGATCAATTGTAGACTTGCTTGGCATTATCTAGTGAGATTAAACTCACTATATAAGACCCACATTGTTGCAAACTTTGATCATTCATTCATAACTTCACTTCTGATCATTTCTGGAGCACATGAGCCTTCCCTAAGCATCACTAGTCGTGCATAGGACCTTGGTAAGCTTCCTTAACCTTCCTTAATCGTGTTTTACTTAGTTAATTAGCTTAAAGTCAAACTGTCGTAATTAAGGTTTGACTTATCGATTAATCACTAATGGTCAGGTGATTAGCCAAATTGAAAGTAGTTATAAGTTGGTAATTTGGTGGGCAATAAACCCTTAAAAGGGCACCCTCTGATTCCCGCTTTAACTAGGTCAAATGTCGGGTCAAACTTAAACCGAAAAAGTCAACAGAAACTAAATTTTCTAATTAACACATAATTAGCAATGTAGAAGACATGTAACCTGTTTTACCACTCATATAACTTGGTAATCAATGCAAGAACATGTCTAAGCATGTCCGACCCGACAATTTTCAGTTTAGGACCGGTTCGGAACCGAAAGTCGCATACTTTGACAACTGCTTTGACTTTCAGTTCTGACCCATATTAGCATGATTTAGAAATGCCTAATAGTTTCATTAGGACCGGGTTATATGATAGTATAACCCTCTGTGATTGGTTCGTTGATTGTCC
>JARYGA010003077.1:0-51751 GCA_030545235.1 Helianthus tuberosus
ACTAGTTACATAAACCGTACTGAACGCGTATATGCATAACGGGAAACCAAATGAGTCATGTAAAAGTTCCACAAGTTAATATGATTTAAATATGTTGCGATATCAGTAGGATATCTTCCATTATGCCGAAAACGAATTTAAAACCAATTTAAGCCCCGTAGGGGTATTTTGGTCATTTTAGAGTTTATGAATAAGGTTAAATAGAAATATGAAGTTCTAAACTTAAACTTACTGTTAAAGTATAAAAAATTGTTCATAACATCAGTAGGTAACAAGTCTTAGGTGCCAAATATGGTTTTAAACCATACTATGCGCCTAAATCGCATAAAAGTCGGTATTTGACGGTATTCGGGTTGATTAGAAAATCTGAGATTTTGATCAGCCTATACTGTTTAAAATAACTTATTTAATGTATAAAATCATTAGAAAAAGGTTTGATATGTAAAGGATGTGTAAAACTCATTTTATTAGCGAAAAGGACATAACCGTCAATTACCAAGTCAATGCAAGAACCCTATGTTATGATCAGTTTAAAATTCAAAAAAAAAATTCTAAAAATCCCTAAATATTATATCTTAACAGTGGGTATAAAGTTTGGTGCCAAAAATTGGGTTTAAATGGGATTTAGGTCGAAAATGCCATTTAATTAATAAAAAGCCTTCATTTTACGATATCGAGCATAACTCTCATTTCAGACCATAAACTGATGTCAAATTTTTAGGGCATACTTAAATATCAGTAATAAAGGTTTTTGTCCTCTCACATTTTCAAAAATCTCGTTTTAATATCAAAAGGGCATAATGGTCAACTTTTAAGCATTTAATGGAAACATGCAATGAACTAGGATTTCTAAGGAAGCATGTTGTATAACCTCAGAGCGTTATACTAACACATAATGTGGTTCTAAAGGAATCCTAAGGCATAACTAAACTAAGCTAAATCGGGTCAGAACTGAAAGTCAAAGCAAAAGTCGACTTTTGTGACTTTCGGTTGCGAACCGAGCCTAAACTCAGAATTGCCGGGTTGAACATGCCTAGACATGTTCAATTAATATTTACCAAGTTATTAAAGTTACAAAATTGATTTTATTTCCTTTACATCATTAGTTATGAATTTTATTTAAAAACCGACTCGTTTGACCTTTATTTTAATTACTTTGACCCGACAATTAACTAAGCAAACGTGGTAATTAGGAGGTGACCTTTTGAGGGTTTAATACCTACCTAATTACGATCACGTAGCCATGTTCATTGCGAACAATGGCTTGACCGTTTAAAAGTCAAAGCGTTTATCGCAACGCTTGACTTTTCGGCTTTCTAAGCAAAATAAAAATAACTTGCCATAAGAGGGCACTTATAAGGGGTCCAAGCAAGGATGAATTTGATCTAGAATACTCAGGTATGAAGCATAAGGCTTCAACTTAGAGCAATTCAGATCAAGTGTGAGAAATGAGAGCAAATCAAGTGGGTATTTATAGGATTTTAAGAAACGTTAGGATCGTTTCTCGTAACCCGTGCTTTGATCAAGACCCTACATGTGTTACCCACTGAATTTCAATACTATGGGTGCCTAAAACAAGCCCATAGAATGAAGAAAACCATGTTCAAAACCATAAACCAGCAGCTGATTTGAAAGAAACTAATTTTGGCTGATCTGATGGGCTCTCGCGCCCCGCATAGGCTGGGCCTACTTCTTACGCGGCCCGTGACCGCCTGGGAACTCAGCAACAGTTTTAAATATTGCAACTTTGGTCCCTGCATGTGTTTAAGGCCCTTTTTGACTCGTTTAAGGCCCGTTAAGCCATTTTCAAGGCTCTACAATGATGCCTAAACATAGGGAACATAAAACAAGCTCAAAAATATGCTTGATGTTGGTTCGTTTGGTCGTACGGTTGCGTTGTTCGGTCAATTACGACGAAACACGAACGGACGCGAAAAACGATCCAAATTACGCGACGAATGGAATTTTATCATGCCAATTACTAAAATAAAATATTTTAATGATTACATAAATTTTTGGATGTCCGGATATATTCAGAACGTAAGATATGCGCGAAAATGCAAACTTATGCACTTTTTGACGCTTTTAGCCCCTATTGATCAAATAAGTTTATTTTTGAGCACCAAACACCTCTAAGCCTATTTCTAAGCTATGTAAAGGATATTTAGGGCATGTTTAACTTATGATCGTATTTCGGAAGGTTCGATAATATTCGATTCGGTATACTTTTGCAGTTTGACGCAAATAGTCCCTCCGATCGAATAAACTTGATTTCAACACACCAAACCCTCCAAAACTTATTCCTAAGTTATGTAAAGGTTATTTAAGGTATGTTAAGCCCATGAAACTGTTCCGGAGTGTTTGTCGCGTGTATAATTAAACATCATGATGCTTCGGGTTTGCTAAAAGGTCACTAAGAGGTGAGAATTAACATGTTGATGCTTTTAACCCTTCGTTGTGCAAACTTTCAAACTATTACGCAAAAGGCTACTCTCGATCAACAAGTGGCTCATTTGTGAATATGAATACCGTAATAGGTTATTCAGAGACTTATTTTTAGCATGATAACACTTCCAGTCTTTCCATAATCAAAGTTTTTGATCTTTCGCAAAATTGGTCCTTCATAGTCAACGTTTGACTTTATTAGGGTTTTGTACACGTGTCAACACATCATTGGACATGATTTTTATGAGGTGTTACATCCTCACCCCCTTAAAAGAAATCTCAACCTCGAGATTTGCTCAAAAGATGGAAGTACTTTCTGTCTTATAATTGACTTAATCTTCCACAACATATCTGGGGCCTCTCCAGGCACCCAAGATGACCTTTATAATAGGTACATGTATCCCTTTGGAGCTTCTAATCTTGTCGATCCTCAATTGATGCTGATTTCATCACAAACTATAAGTTTTTATTAATCCACACATCATTATGTGACAATGCTCTTAACCTATTGTCTAGCCAAATCTTTAAATCACAAGTGTGGAACATATTGCGAGTTCCACCAAGCTCCTTAAATAGGTTTTAGCTTATAAGCTACTGTTCTTGACGTGTTCGATTTTCTCGAATGGTAATATTTATTCAGTGTTTAATTTGCCTGCTACATCAAAATGTAGTAGTCCTTTCTAGGGTGAAACTTTATGTTGAATCTTATCCCTTGTTAAGAACTTAAGAGGTTTGCGATTCTCATCAATCATTGATCTTCTGTTGATTATTGGAAATTTTCAGACGATTACAGATTCGTATGATCTCATTCGTTGTTTCCAAGGTAATTTCAGGTCCTGCTAATTCGGACTTACCAAACTTCTGTCTAACAATAGATGTTTAACATCCCATCTATACTAGGTCTCCAAAGGAGCAGCCTTGATACTTATATAACAACTATTATAGAAAAGCTTATTTAAGGTGAGATGGTTATTCTAACTACTGCTTAAACCAATCTTAAAGATTTGCTATCCTCATGGTTAGTTGAACAAGTCGACAATCCTGGGTAGCTAATAGGGATTCTTAATTGTTGCCTAAATAGGGTTGAGGTAATCAATGCATAAGCATAATGAACCTCTTTCTTAATTAATAATATCGGAGCTCTCAGAATTTACGAATTAGGCTTTATGAACCCTTATCTTAAAACTCATTTAATTAGGGTTTCGATTCTTCCATAATTGATGGTACTGATCGACACGGAGATTTCACAATACTGCAGCCCAAAGCGGGATGTTAATCTTAACTCTACTTGTCTTCGGAGGTAAACAGGGTACTTCTTTGGAGAAGATAATCAAGACGCAAGGAGATTACAGAGATTTTCCAAATCTCAAGCCCCGATTCTACTATCTTTGCATGTGTCAGATAAATGACACATTTCTTTACGAATCCATGGATACCTTAATCAGTGACACTTACATGGACATTTCCATTCTGGATATCTTCTTTGAATACCATTAGCTGACTTTAGTACAACATGACCATTGGGATATCTCAGTGGTTCCATACATTAAACCTCCATACTGATCAGGCATGGAAGCAATCTATAACAACTCTCAAATAAAACCGACACCCTCATAATATTCCCGACACCCTAATATATTTTAAAATATCCCAATATGTTCAAAAATACACCCCATACGTGAAAATGGGCCTTAAATACATTAAATAGTATTAAAAATAATTAAAAACTGAAAATTTAAGTTGAGGCGGGCCGCGTAACCCCACCCCAACCTTCATACGGGCCGCGACAACTTAAAGGTCCAGCGAACCCCTGTGTTGACACGTGTCGTAACGCTTGTTGAACCTAGGTGATGACCCGGATCACCTACGCTTTGACCTGGAGTCAACGCGGGCCGCGTAGGCCCTGTCCTTGTTTTACGCGGGCCGCGAGAAAGTCAAGATCTGGCACTATATAAGAATGGCATCGGCTTTCAGTTCCGATCGCTCAAATCTTTCTTTCTTACTTAATTTCTGAATAGTAGAGATAATACACGGGTATTATACCCCCTAAATAGTGAAGTTCTGCTCCGTTGTAAGTATTATAACCCCTGGACACGTATTAGATACGCTGCCCGATTGATCTAGGGTTCCGTAATGGCTGTCGTGGTTCTGCCCGACGTAGTCGTTGGAATGCCGTCTCAGGGAGGGTATTACTAATGTTAAAATGGGTTATTATACTAACGCGTGTCATTTGTGTAAATTATAGATAATTCTCAGGAAACCCTTACGGAAAAATCTAAGACAGCAATGTGAGTTGATCCACTTTTTGTAAACCTTTTGTTAACTGTTTTACAAAACCTTAATTACTTTTCCATGCGAATAACAGTTATTGAGTATTTGTAAGAATACAATTATCATGAGTATGTTGGGGTTTTGTATACAAAATTTGTTACCACCTGGTCAAGGAGTAACATTTCCACAAGTCGTGTTCGACAGTACCATGGATGTTAATTGTGATGTCTTGGAAACAAATATAATTGTGGGATCGCCCTCAATACTGTACACTGGGTTTTTACTTAAACTTGATTAAACTGGGATTCACTCACCAGTATTTCCCACTGACAAATGTTTTTAAAACACGTTTCAGGTAACAAACTGTGAAAGCCAAATAGAAGCCAGCTGGACAGCACTGAAGGCTTGGAAAAGTGGCAATAAAGTTACCTAAAATAAAATAGATGTTTTATTAATAAAATAGGATTTATTCCTATGAAAATGTGTGTACTATGAACTTGGGTTCTAACCCATTTGTTTAATGTTATGAAAATGTGGTATTTTACTCTGATCAATGTTTCCTAACTACGGTCCTGATGAAAATTTCCGCTGCCAAATTAGACAATACGAGATACCATCGAAACTGGCTCGCGGCCGCCCATTCCCGGGGATGTGGGATCGGGGGTTGCGACAGAAGGTGGTATCAGAGCTAAGCCATTGATTCAGCCACAGAGGTGTTCTGCTTACATCAAAATGTAAAGTGTTAGGAAATAAATTACGGAAATACGTGCATAACTATTTTTTATTGCTATGTGTTATTTGACTATCTGTTAGTTTACAGTATGAGCGACCAAGGACCATCTGACGCGTACCGTCAATTGTCTGGTTCGCCTAAAAGCGACGGCACCTCCTCTTCTTAGCCTGCCCTCTCATGGTACTCTGCTGATACGGAAGAAGGAATCTTTGTGTTTAAGGCTCAGTCAGAAGAGCCATTTCCTCAGAAAAAGAGGGGATGGTTCAGTAGAGGGGCACACGAGCGTAGGAAGCGTATGAAAAAGTTACAAGATCAGAGGGTACTAGCCGCAACCAAGAGAGAGACAGATGCCTATGCCTAGGATATGATAAATAGGGGTATAGCCAATATTTACATCCTAGCAACCACTGCAGCTGACCCTAATTTGGAGCAAATAATAGCACCCCAACCACAGCCACCAATCCCTGACCAACCCATGGAGATAGAAAACCCTGAAAACCAAGTAGAGATGCATGACTTCAATCTGGAAGAAATACCTAGGGTACCAGCACCAAACCCCCTAGATCCAAATTACGACCCCTGGTGGGACGACGTTAGGGACTATGTGCAACGCTACCCGATACATGAAGACACACCCATGCAGAACGTAGGAGCCTATTAGGGAGATTTTAGAAGATCCTTACCGATTCCAGGCACCTACACCCCCACACCAGGAACCCGCACCCCAGATTCCTAACCCAGTCCTAGAACCTGCACCCCCAATGAGTGCAGAAAACGTACAAGAACTTAGGACATTTGGTGAGGAAATTTTAGAGAGCAGTGAAAGAATGAGACAGGTGGGAGAGCGACTCGTCTAGAAGTACGGCGAGCGCAATATGGATTTTTGGATGAATCCATATCCGTGAATGTGACGGGGAGACGGTAAAAAAAAAAAATAATAATAATAAAATAAAATATGTGTGTACGGATGCCTACTACTATTAGTGTGATTCTATTTCAGTTGGTATTGTAATTTTATTTCAATATTGGTATGTAATAGATGCCTAGTATATAGATGAATAGAGTAAAGTCGCAATGATCGACGCTTTTGGCAAAAATGCGTGTCATGTGATTAACTATATTAGCTATTATTTTGTGATATTAATACGGGGTAAATGTTTAAAATTCAGATGGCCGATGAAGGAAATCAAGGAAATCTGAATAACGATAACCAGAGTAACATTAACCTGGTTAATGAGAATCCAAGCATCAATAACAATGGAAACCAAATGGATAATAGTGTCGTTCAACATATAGTGGCACAAGGAATCATAGATGCAATGTCATTTATTATTCAAATGATTCAAGAAACGAATAATAAAACTAAGCATAGCAGTAAGCGACCAATTGAACCAGAAAACAGCGTGAACAATGGCCCTGTACTTCAAGCACCCATTCCCAAAAGAAGAAGAACCATGCCTTATGGTTGTTCTTACAAAGAATTCTGGTCCTGCAAACCAATAGAATTCTCGGGCAATGAAGGACCCATTGCAGCTCTACGCTGGATAGAGAAAACTGAGGCTGTTTTAAAAATAAGCAAGTGTGCTGAAGAAGACAAAATAATGTTTGCTTCTAATCTGTTTAAGAACTCAGCCTTAGAATGGTGGAACACTATCCTCCAGTCAAGAGGAAGTGATAGGGTATACAACATGGAATGGGAAGAATTAAAAAATATGGTAGAAAGGAAATTATGTCCTCCTAATGAAAAGGAACAGATAGCAAATAAGTTCTTAAACTTAAGAATGACCGGGGTAGATAGTAAGGGTTATACTACCACATTCTTTGAATATGCTAGAATAGTACCAACCCTTGCATCACCTGAACCAGTATTAATCTCCCGTTACATATGGGGATTAATTGGAGAAATTAGACATGTAGTCAAGGCAGCTAGACCACAAACTATAGAAGAAGCTGTAGAACTAGCAAATACCTTGACATATGAATTAATCCGTGCTAGGGAAGAAGACCAGAGGAAAAACCTAACCCAAAGGCTTACTCAAGAATTCCGTTCTGGGAATTACAACCGTAGGAATATGGGTTCAACCTCTGCACCATTCTGCAAGGTCTGCAAGAAAAAGCATTCGGGAAAATGCTCTACTCTTTACAATTTCTGCAAGATGCCAGGACACAAGGAAGAAGATTGCAGGAGAAAATCCAGTAATGGATTATGCTACAATTATGGAGAAAAAGGTCACATTAAGACAAACTGTCCGAAATTGGCTCCAGCTGTGAACAACAGGAACACTAAAAATGCTAGAGCATTTGTTCTGACTACAGATGAAGCCAAGATGATTCCAGACGTGATGGCTGGTACGTTTTTAGTTAATGATGTTTTTGCTAAGGTATTATTTGACTCTGGTGCAAACCAAAGTTTCATTAATACTTCATTTTGCAAACTTCTAAATCAGTCATTAACTAAACTACCACAAGAATGCCTAGTAGAGACAGCTAACGGAGAAACTGTTAGGATTTCTGAAATCTTGCAAAGAGCAAGAATATAAATTTTAAATCAAAGGTTTATGGCAAACCTTTATCCCATGAATCTGGCTGGATTTGATATTCTTTTAGGAATGGATTGGTTAATAGCCAATAAAGATAGTATTTTATGTGATCAAAAGTCAATTCAAGTAAATTCACCAAAAGGTGAAAATATCACAATTAAAGGAGATAAATCTTCTAGATCCACAAAATTCATCTCTGTGATGAAAACAGCAAGTTATATAAGAAAAGGTTCTATAGTGTATTTGATTTCTATAATCACTAACACTAGAGGAAAAGAAGTAAAAGACATTCCAGTAGTATCTCAGTTTTCAGATGTATTTCCAGAAGAATTACCAGGACTACCGCCGGACAGAGAAGTTGAATTCAGAATCCATCTACTACCATGAACAACACCAATTGCCAAAGCACCCTACCGATTGGCACCCGCAGAAATGCAGGAACTAAAGAAACAATTAGATGAATTGTTGGAAAAAGGATTCATACAGCCAAGTTCGTCACCATGGGGAGTGCCGATATTGTTCGTTAAAAAGAAGGACGGATCAATGCGTATGTGCATTGACTACCGTGAATTAAACAAGGTCACGATCAAGAACCGGTACCCATTACCAAGGATCGATGATCTGTTTGATCAATTGCAAGGAGCTCGATTTTTCTCTAAAATCGATTTAAGGTCAGGATATCATCAATTAAAGGTACAGGAAGAGGACATTCCTAAGACCGCATTCAGAACAAGGTATGTCCATTATGAATTTACTGTTATGCCATTTGGTTTAACCAATGCCCCAGCCGCATTTATGGACATGATGAACCGAATATGTAAGCCATATTTGGATAAATTCATAATCGTCTTCATAGATGATATTCTCATTTATTCTAAAAATAAGGAAGATCATGCAAAGCATTTGCACGCACTTCTAAGTCTTTTAAGAAAGGAAAAGCTTTATGCTAAATTTTCAAAGTGCGAGTTTTGGCTAGAACAGGTACAATTTCTTGGACACTTAGTGAACCATGAAGGAATTCATGTGGATCCAACAAAGATCGAGGCGATTATCAAATGGAAAACCCCTGAGTCACCAACCGAGGTTAGAAGTTTCTTAGGATTGGCCGGTTATTATAGGAGATTTATTCAAGATTTTTCTAGAATAGCCATTCCTTTAACTAAGTTAACCTGTAAATCCATTAAGTTTGAATGGGGACCAAAACAAGAAGAAGCATTTAGAATTCTTAAACATAAATTAACCCATACACCCGTATTAGCATTACCAGAAGGAACTGAAGACTTTGTAGTCTATTGTGACGCTTCTAAATTAGGTTATGGATGTGTATTGATGCAACGCCAAAAGGTTATAGCTTATGCCTCTAGACAACTTAAGAATCATGAAGAGAATTATTCAACCCATGATCAAGAACTAGGAGCTATAATTTTTGCCCTTAAGATTTGGAGACATTATCTGTATGGTAGTAAGTTTACCATATTTACTGATCATAAGAGTTTAAGGTATGTTTTCGGGCAGAAGGAATTGAATATGAGACAAAGATGCTAGATGGAGATGCTTAGTGATTATGATTGTGATATCCAGTATCATGAAGGAAAGGCAAATGTAGTGGCAGATGCTTTAAGTCGAAAGTATCATGAAAAGCCAAAAAGGGTACGTTCTCTTAAATTAAATCTGCAAGTAGATTTAAATGAACAAATCAGAAAAGCACAAGAATCAGTAATCAAGGATGATAATGAAAAATTAAAAGGTATGCTAAAAGGATTAAAACAAGGAACAGATGGAATTTGGAGATTCCATATAAAGAGAATGTGGATACCTAAATTAGGAAACCTACGTCATCATATATTAGAAGAAGCCCATAAGTCTAAATATACGATGCATCCAGGAAGTGATAAAATGTACCAGGATTTAAGGAAAAATTTCTGGTGGATAGGAATAAAGAAGGACATAGCAGCCTATGTTTCTAAATGTTTAACCTGTTCCCAAGTTAAAGCTGAACACCAGAAACCCTCAGGTTTGTTACAACAATTAGAAATGCCAGTGTGGAAATGAGAATTGATAACAATGGATTTTGCTACTAAATTACCCAAAACAAAGAAAGGTAATGATACAATCTGGGTGATTGTAGACAGGCTAACCAAGTCAGCTCATTTCCTACCAATGAAAAAAACTTTCAGTATGGAACAGTTAGCTAAATTGTATGTAAATGAAATCGTTTCTTTACATGGAATACCTTTATCAATTGTTTCTGATAGGGATAGTCGATTTACCTCTTATTTTTTGTCAAGTTTCCAAAAATCCATGGGAACCAAGTTAAATCTGAGCACAACTTATCATCCTCAAACGGATGGACAAAGTGAAAGAACAATTCAGACAATGGAGGACATGCTTAGAGCTTGTGTAATTGATTTCGGAGGTAATTGGGACAATATCTTACCTTTAATAGAATTTTCTTATAATAATAGTTATCACACAAGTATCAATGCTACACCATTCGAAGCACTTTATGGACGAAAGTGGCGAATCCCAGTCTGTTGGGCAGAAATTGGGGAAAAGCAACTATCTAGACCTGAGATAGTGCAAGAAACAACTGACAAGATTATTCAAGTCAAAGAACGACTGAAAGCAGCACGTGATCGACAGAAGAGCTATGCCGATAACCGACGCAGACCATTGGAATTTCAAGTAGGAGACAAAGTATTGTTGAAGGTCTCTCCTTGAAAAGGAGTAGTAAGATTCATCAAAAGAGGAAAACTAAGTCCCAGGTATATTGGACCTTTTGAGATTATTAGAAGAATAGGACTTGTAGCCTATCAGCTACAACTGCCAGAGGAAATGGCAGGAATACATGATGTATTTCATGTATCTAATCTCAAGAAGTGCTTAGCTGATGAATCGCTAATGGTACCTCTTAAGGTGTAACTCCCCGAAAATTTACGTCCTATAATGTGTTGACACGTGTCATAGGTTTGAACGTGTGAAATAATGCTCTTGAAGGACTAAAGTTGACAAACAGTGAAAGTATGTAATTATAAGGGTTCAAAGTGTCATCAATGAATAAATATACTTTGCAATAACCCTACATGATGTTTATAACCTCAAACGAATAGATCATGGATCATACGAAGCGAATTGTGAAAGAAAGTGAGAGATTACGAACTACAGGGGTTAATTGTGTCAACATGTTAAATATATACCTCTGAGTGACCTTTTGACAAACCCGAAGCTTTGTAACGATTAATTATGCTCACTAGAATGTACCATAAAAATTTCACCAAGTTTCGTTACCGTATGAGAAAGTTGTGATAAAATTCGTGTGCGGGGGTTAGAATCGTCAACATTGAAATTTAGGGCTTTTCGGGTAATCACAAAGTTACCCGAGGACTTGACAAAGTGGGTATAAGTATTAAAGCCCCTATTTATAAAATACAAGGCCTTAAAATGCAAGAAACATGATGAAAACGACCTTTCGGGGGACTAGGGACCAAAGTGCAAACAAGAAAACATGTTTAACCTGATCAGAAGGGGGATGCGGCCCGCTTTGGATTTATTAAAACTTAATGCGGGCCGCCTGAGACTATCAGATGCAGAAAAACATCACAGGTGGCTGTTCCAGCCTCCTAACCGACTTAAATGGCAAGTTTTCGATCCTATGGGCTGCCTAAAGTGGTTTATAGCTTGTAGAGGGCACATGTAATGATCTTGGGTCATTGCTAGACTTGTATGGCACCAATCCATGATGATTAAAGTTCATACATAACCCACATGCTGCAACATTCAAGCATACTTCATTTCTGATCATTTTCTGGAACTCCCAAGCTGTTACAAGACTTCCAAATCATCCATTAGACACATGTAAGTACTCTTGACCTTTCTAAATTGAGTATTGATTCGATTATAGCCTAGAAATCAAACCGGCGTAACTACGGTTTGACTTCGCGATAAATCACAAACGGTCCAGAGGTTTGTCGAATCGAAAGTTGTTATAAGTTGGTATTTATATGGGTAATAAACCCCTAAAAGGGCACTCACTAATTCGAATCCTAACTAGGTCGTTTATCGAGTCAATGGTTGTCCGAAAAAGTCAACAGAAACCTTAATCACATATTTAATGATACGGAAGGCGTGTAACCTGTTTTATCAGTAATATAACTTGAGAATAAGTATAATAACTTGTCTACACTTGTTTGATTCGACAACTTTCTATCTAGAACCAATTCGGAGCCGAAAGACGCAAAAGTTTGACTTTTGTGTTGACCTCAGTTCTGACCCGATTCTTATAGGTTTAGACATGCCTTAAAGTTCCATTAGGACCTAGTTACATGTGTGTATAACCCTCTGCGTTTATACCACTTAAATCCCTAATCGTCCGATGTTTTCGTTAATCGCCTAAATATTGACCGTAATGCCCTTATGACCATAAAACGAGATTTTTGGAAATGTGAAAGTGCCATAATCTTAGTTACTGATTATTAAACATGTCTGGAAATTTTCACGTCAATCGGAGGTCCAGATTAGGACTTATGCTTAATGACGTAATTATAGCGATTCTTAATAAATAAATGACGTCATTAGCGTAAAGCCTATCTATACCCAATTTTTGACACCAAACCTTTTACCAACTGATGTAATATAATATTTTGGGATTTTTGAAGATTTTTAATTATTTTTAAACTGATCATAAGCTTGGATTAGCGCCTTAATTCGGTTAATACCGAATTTACCCTTTTCGGCCATAAAATGAGTTTTACAAATCCTTTTAACGCCAATCCAATTGCTACTGATTTTAAATATTAAATAGAGTGTTTTGAGCCTGTTTAATTGATCAGAAAACTCAGAATCGTATTTTAAACCGTACGTCGCTTAAAACGGCTTTATACGCGTATTATACGCATAGTTTGGGTTTAAAACTATTTTGACATATAAGACTTATAACCAAATGTTATAACCTGTTAAAATAAGCCATTATACTGATGTAATCAGACCCGGTTTACAGAAACCTAATTAATTCCTTTTATAATCTTTAAAATGACCAAAATACCCCTACGGGGCTTATAGAGAGATTAAACTCGTTTTGGGCATCATGGGTGATATCCTACTGATATCACAACTTATTTAAGGCGTGTTAACTTAGGAAACCTGTTTAGGACTCTTACGGATACCCGTTACGCTTTATGCGCGTTCGGTTCGGTTTATGTAACTAGTTTACAAAAACTAGCCGAAACGGGTCAAACCTTATCGGTTTTATCTCAAAATCCAGAGTGTGCATGAAATACCCATATTAAACAAGTCTTCAAACTTGTCGGGTCTAAATCACATTCTATCCGGTCTTCGCTTAATCGTGCGTACGAACCGTATCTTTAAAACTAACCGGTCTAAGCGTAAGCTTAACTAAAGACCCGTTAGGATTCTAATAGATTATTATTAACCTTCGTTCCAGATTAGGAGAACCAGTAAAAGATACTTGCACTCGCTGATTTTGAACTATACTTACTCAGGTAAATACTTTTAACTTATTTCCCTATACGGGCTTGGGTACGGTATATAAAATACCGCTTGGTCGGGCGTTGAATATTTAATCTTATTATGGTTAAATGATTGAGATGTCTCCGTTTAATTTGTTTTGTTGCTTAAAGCCTTTGGGGGGTTAATGACCGTGTCCCGGATATCCCTGGCATCATTTTTCGAAATGGCCACGACCTTAGCGCTCAGGTGTAGGCGTACACCTGTCAGTGTCTCATAAATAAAGTGGTGTGTTTATTGATCTTTAACCCGGCTCGATCCGGGCTACTGAACGCATAAGAAACATGTAAATCCTGTACAAGTTTATATATTTAAATAAGTATCCCAAGTTATAAAATATTATTTGTGCCTTGTGCCTTAAATGCATTTTCTTAAACTCTTTTCAAAATGAGTCGGTTGATTGTATTTACCAGTGTAAACTGACGTATTTTTCTTAAAAAGGTTAAGTGCAGGTACTACGCGAAATAGGCTGGCTTGTCTCCTAGCATCCACATTAAGTCTCGCCAGCTTGGATGTCATAAACTGTTGAACATTTGTTCCCTTTTATTTTGATCTACCTGTGGATTTATATTCGACTATTTGTGATACTTAATATTACAATATCGTTTGGTTGAATTAAATCTATACTTTGCTTCCGCTGTGCATTTAAATATTGTGTTGTTTGACTATTATGTTGCCAACCACGTCACGATACTCCCCTACCGGGCCCACCGGTGACACGTGGAAATTCGGGGTGTGACATAAGGATATAGAGGTAAATGAACAACTCAAGTTTGTAGAAAGGCCTCTACAAATTGAAGACAGGAAAGTCAAGAATCTCAAACATAAGAGATTAGTTCTGGTCAAAGTGAAGTGGGACTCCAAAAGAGGACCTGAGTATACATGGGAACTTAAATCAGAAATGCAAAGGAAATAACCACACTTGTTCCAGTAGATCTCGAGGACGAGCTCTAAAACAAGGTGGGGAGGATATAACAACTCTCAAATAAAACCGACACCCTCATAATATTTCCGACACCCTAATATATTTTAAAATATCCCAATATGTTCAAAAATACACCCCATACATGAAAACGGGCCTTAAATACATTAAATAGTATTAAAAATAATTAAAAACTGAAAATTTAAGTTGAGGCAGGCTGCGTAACCCCACCCCAACCTTCATACGGGCCGCGAAAACTTAAAGGTCCAGTGAACCCCTGTGTTGACACGTGTCGTAACGCGTGTTGAACCTAGGTGATGACCCGGATCACCTACGCTTTGACCTGGAGTCAACGCGGGCCGCGTAGGCCATGTCCTTGTTTTACGCGGGCCGTGACAAAGTCAAGATCAGGCACTATATAAGAATGGCATCGGCTTTCAGTTTCGATCGCTCAAATCTTTCTTTCTTACTTAATTTCTGAATAGTAGAGATAATACACGGGTATTATACCCCCTAAATAGTGAAGTTCTGCTCCATTGTAAGTATTCTAACCCCTGGATACGTATTAGATACGCTGCCCGATTGATCTAGGGTTCTGTAATGGCTGTCGTGGTTCGGCCTGACGTAGTCGTTGGAATGCCGTCTCGGGGAGGGTATTACTAATGTTAAAATGAGTTATTATACTAACGCGTGTACATTTGTGTAAATTATATATAATTCTCAGGAAACCCTTACGGAAAAATCTAAGACAGCAATGTGAGTTGATCCACTTTTTGTAAACCTTTTGTTAACTGTTTTACAAAACCTTAATTACTTTTCCATGCGAATAACAATTATTGAGTATTTGTAAGAATACAATTATCATGAGTATGTTGGGGGTTTTGTATACAAAATTTGTTACCACCTGGTCAAGGAGTAACATTTCCACAAGTCGGTTTCGACAGTACCATGGATGTTAATTGTGATGTCTTGGAAACAAATATAATTGCAGGATCGCCCTCAATACTGTAAACTGGGTTTTTACTTAAACTTGATTAAACTGGGATTCACTCACCAGTATTTCCCACTGACAAATGTTTTTAAAACGCGTTTCAAGTAACAAACTGTGAAAGCCAAATAGAAGCCAGCTGGACAGCACTGAAGGCTTGGAAAAGTGGCCTTAAAGTTACCTAAACTAAAATAGATGTTTTATTAATAAAATAGGATTTATTCCTATGAAAATGTGTGTACTATGAACTTGGGTTTTAACCCATTTGTTTAATGTTATGAAAATGTGGTATTTTACTCTGATCAATGTTTCCTAACTACGGTCCTGATGAAAATTTCCGCTGCCAAATTAGACAATACGAGATACCACCGAAACTGGCTCGCGGCCGCCCATTCCCGGGGATGTGTGATCGGGAGTTGTGACACAATCTATGGAACATATTAAGATACACCAATCCTCATATGGCGCTTTTATCATACAGTCTGGTATTCGCAGTTTATAGAAATCAATGAGATAACAAACTAACATATACTGACGTACTCCATCTAGAGAGAGAGTACTCTAGAATTTTATGAACGAAGATTTCTGACAGGAACAGAAGAAATGGTTCCTATGATTTTGTAACACTCCACTTGTTTTTATAAGAATTTAACATAAACTAAGCATTTTAAAAACCAAAAGCTTTAATTTACATGTCAAACATAGGAAAATTTTCATCGAATTAACAGTTTGGATGACTATTACTAGTTTAACAACCCCAAAACAAGTATTTAAGTGTTAACAACATAAACATTGTTTTAAATATATTTAACTAATCGCAGAAGCTTCAAAAGTTCGTGTTCGGTTCTTGTAATCGTGCTTGATCGCCATCCAGATTAAGTCCATCTTCACCTATGGTCAAAACCATGTAAAAAGTTAGTTTTGACACCTTAAAATCGAATATAAACAAACTCTATGGTTAAACAATGAAAAACAACAAAAATTCTGGAAATTGAGGCTGTCGAGACAGAGATGGGATCAGCCGTCGCAGCCCGCCACCGCTGTCGCGTCATGCGACGGTGAGGTTATTTTGCCGTGGCGTAGCGCGAGGCCGTGTTTTTGACAGTAGAGTCGTTAGCTGCAGCTGTATATCAGCCCAGCATCACTATTTTCCATTTACAAACTTTAAACTAACATAACTTTTGACTCGAGCGTCCGATTTAGCCGATTCTTTTTCCTATGCGTCCGTAATAAAATTACCGACACATCCATGATATGCATTGTATCAAAGATAGAATATACGATCTGTAAATCTACAATTTTCATAATGTAATATTTTGACCCATATAGGTTTTTGCGTTAACTTACATATTAAAAAGTTTTAAGACTACTAGGCGTATTTACCCCAACACACGAGGTTTACAATCACTTATGTTTCATTACCAATTCCCTGGTTTCACGCTCTTGTGATCGTCTTACATCAAATGACATTCAAAACACTATTTTACTACTATTAACCAATTATTCGACCCGTTTGGCTCATTTACGAAAATCCTACATTTCTAATGACTACCAAATGCTTTCTAGTTTATTTACGACTCATTAAATCAAATAGTGAACAATGTCACTTCAACTAATATCAACATTTATATTAGAACACGATTATGAACAATTAACATATCTAATTTACATATTGTAACATAACAAGTTACATACCTTCAAAGCACGCCCTTCAAACGCAAGTCGCCACCGGCTTGTCCACTTGACGCTCCGGTATCTTTTCCTATAGAGTTCAATCACAACCCATTTAGAACTCTTTTCTTAACATGTAACGCATAACTTGCCGAAATTTACAAATACGTGTTTTAATCCAATTTTCCAGTTTTAAGCCTTCTTTAAGGCATTTTCACAAACACTTTAAAGGCAGAATTATATACACTTTATTATCATGTTCATGGCTTGTTATTTAGCCGATTTTAACATCAATTAACATGTTTATATCAATTTTCGCATCTACAACATCTGAATTTACTTACTAAAATTCAAATTACACTAGAACAACTATCACTTTCTAGTGTTTAACATGTTCATACAAAAACCCACTTATCACCTTCAATGGTGATCATGGATTTACAAGAATTAGGCCCTATTTCATCATATACTTGTCTAGGGTTTATCCCTGGACACTATATTGTTCCTATATCATATACATAACAAACATGCATCAACAATTTCTGAATTCTCTAAGTTAATCAGAATTTCAAGTAGTGATTTTCTATCAAATTTCACATACCTTATGATCTCCTTGCAATGGGGATCACCAATCTAAGCTCGGATTTCGTTTTGGAATTGATCTTGACCTTCAATTTTAGAGTTTTATGAGAGTTTAGGGTTTTGAAGATGAGCTTGTGTCGCCCCCTCTCTGTTGATCGACCAGACACACACAATTGTGTGTGTTTGGTAATTAAATTTTGTTTTTAATAATTCTAGTTTCAGCTTTTAGCACCTTTGGTCCCTCTACTTTCATTAGTTTATATTTTTAGTGTTTTAACTCACTTATAAGTCACTATAAGACTTTTAATTAACTAAGTTATTTTTAATCCTAGTTAGTTCACTTGTTTATTTACCGACATTATATTTAAAATAATTGATTTAAAATTTTCAGGGTGTTACAGATTTTCGTCTGTAAGTTTTACCTTACACTTAATATCTGGGGTTCTTATGGAAGATTTTAAAAGTTTGCTATGCTTATAATTTATGAAGGATTTATGGGTATCTTATTCAAAACAGAACTCTTAGTATTTATATTACTGATAATTGATAAGGAATGTACCTGATGTCATTATTGATGTGAACTGCCTCAGGCATTTATCGGGAGAGTTTAAGCGCTTTCATTCTTAGGCTTTCTATCCTTAGCCGCACCTCCCTTGACAGATTTAGGGCATGTAGTCTTGACATGGCCTTTCTCGTTACAGCCGAGGCAGACTGCATCCTTTATGTCCTTACATTCACGGGTTTTATGACCAGTTCCTTTACAGATGCCACACGGTCTTGGCTTTCGATCCATTCGACACTGCCCCCAGTGTCTTTTATAGCAGGTCTTGCATATAGGTTTCTTATTGGACTCTTGCTTACACTTTTTCTTAGAAATCTGGGAGTTATCTTTCTCCCTTTTCCTTTTTGGTTCATTCTTTTCATTCGAGGTATGAATAAGATCCTTCTCGTGAGTAAAGAAATGTGGTTTTAATTGGGATTTGGAGCAAGTGGCATTAGGCTCTTTGAACTTTTTCACGACCTTTCTCATAGCTTTTCCAACAGCTGCGTCAATCATAGCTTGAAGAACATCACTGTTAATTTTGAGGTTCACAATTGTAGCATCATCAGTATGAGTCGCATCATCAATGACGTGATTGACGATTGCCTTATCCGAGTTTGTCATACTCGAGACTTGGTCCCTAACACCAAATGAAACAATTACTTAGTTGCACTATATCAGCTATTCATCACCCTGATGACTTATCATATACTACCCATGGAATCATTAAATCACACAAGCTAATATGGTGCGAACATTCCCAATGAACGTTATTTAAATGTATATCAATTATATTTAGCATAGGTCACAAAAGGACCATCAATGGCATTTAAGGTATGGACCTAGTCCATCACCTTTTTGACAGGGGATTAAAATGTCACATCTGTCTTTATCATATTGATGATTTTGGATAGCTTGAAAGCTCACCGTAAGGACATTGGAAAAGAGTGATTCCTAATGGATATATAGCATCCATCTAAAATTGTAGAAGCAATCTCTAAGGTTTCATAGGCCAATTCTACCTCATGTTTTATGTCTAGAGTTCTAACAGGTAGATTCAATAGCTCACAACATTTATTGCCCACAATAGACTTATCTGCGCCAGAATCAAACAAAATTCCTAGCATAAACCTTATTGATAAGAAGGGTACCTTCTATATCGTCATCATTCTGCACTATCTCCTGGGCATTCATCTGGAAGACCCGCGCGTTTGTTTTCTTGGCCTCTTCAGGCTTCCTTGCAAGCTTTGGGCAGTTGGTTTTGATGTGCCCTTCCTCGTTACAGTTGTAACAAGTCATATTCTTCAACTCCTTGCATTCTAATGTCTTGTGACCCTTGGTCTTGCAAATCCCACAAAGTTTAGCATGTGGGTCAATCGTACATTTTCCAGAATGACGCTTTCTGCAGTTACTGCATTTGGGTCTGCTATTAAACTGACTCGAGTTTTTCTTGAACTCGGAATCCTTCCTGTGTTCAGAATTTCCCTTCTTCTTCTTGTTAGATCGATGAGAGTTTTCCTCTTCTTCTTTCCTTTTTTCCTCGCCGGAAGTCTTAACAGACTTATTCCTGATTGCATCTAAAGTGAGAGACAAGGATAAGTCCACCACGGACCTATATGTGGTAGGCCTAGATGCCTTAACATTTCCCTTAATTTCTGGTGCTAGGCCTCAAACAAAACGCGCTACGCGTTTAGGTTCAGGGGTGACTAATTAGGGAACTAGGCGGGACATAGTGTTGAAACTTGTCACATATGCCTGACAATCTAAATTCTTCATGACTAGAGTCAAGAAGTCTGTTTCTATCCTTTCTACCTCATGCTGAGGACAGAAGTTTTCCTTGATCAGCGCAACAAATTGATCCCAAGACAAGTTATAAAGTAGGATCTTCCCCGTGGCTTGGATCGATGATCTCCACCATGCCAACGCTTCTCCTTTGAATGATTGTGAAACAAACTTCACAATATCCTGCTCTGCACAACCACTGATGTCTACTACTGTGTCCATCTCATCCAGCCATGTCATACAATAGATGGCTCCTTTTTCTCCTGTAAAGTCCCTTGGTTTGCAAGAGACAAAATATTTATAAGAGCAGGTGTTAACACGTGGCTCCTGATTGAGCACAATTTGTCTGGATGGAACACTTCTCTGATTTGAAGAATGATGAGAACCATTCTTATAAGACGTATGTGTCTTAGAAGGTGGTTTTGTGTGAGGCACGGTTTGGGTCCCACTGCGAGTACCACTTGATTCTTTGAACTGTCTGTCAATGGCTCGAGTGACAGCATTATCTATCATTGTCTGTAAATCAGCAGTCGTTACATTCATCCTTGTATTGTCATTCCTCATAATGGAATGACTGTTAACCTCCTCTGATTCAGGCATGCTGAAGCTTGTCTTCTATAAAACAATTGTCAATAATTTTGTTTAGAAGTCTATTTTGGAATCGTTATCTTCGATGATTCATTAACCATGGTATAAATAGACCATATTTGGTTAATTGGATAATCAGGTTTATTTTAAACTTTTCATTATAATTATCCAGTTATAAACTATTAAGGATATTGAAATGGCACAAAAGGCCTTGTCACGAGGACAGTTTTGAATTTATAAGCCATGATCTTATAGGATCGAGGCATTAAGGTTTGAACATAGTTCATTACCTTTCTTGACAGAGAGTCAAAGACTACAACTGTCTTTTATCTTTTGGGGACATTAGATATAGCCCGTAGGCACTTCATCACTAATGGATGTTATGATATGATCATTTTATTTGATGATTTAAGCCATGATTTCTAAATCACTAGGCTAGATAAGAAATTGGAAGAATCCAATATAAGGATGACTATTGTGATTTTCTCGAACCACATTTATCAAGAGTGTTAACACGTTCTTAGGTGTTTTACAAGGATCTATTATCTTAAAAAGGCTTTACCATTTTAGCTATGTCGAAGATGACAAATAGGCTAGGTTATACCTTTAAGATTTTATTTGAAATATAATGGCAGAGCAATCATAAATTGAAATGACGTTCTGATTTATGACATAATACATGTGTATATGTTTAATACCAAAATAAATTTAAAAAAAAAAAACTTTTCATAGAAAGTCCTAAAGAATCACAATACTTGCCCTAAACGGGTCTTACACAGAGAGATTCGCCCACGGGGGGGGGGGGGGGGGCTTAGAAGATATATATGTCCTTATAGGGACTACTATATAAATGAAATATAACAAAAGAAGTTTCTTCTTTATTTTATTATCTGAAAGTTTGGGATTCCAAGACTTGGAGGTAAGAAATATAGGTCCTTTGGGTCCATAGGTATCATCTTTGGAGTGGGGGCCTCAGGAACAGTTGGTATGGACTCCTCCGACGTTGGCTTCTCATTTGAAGTTTCAAAAGTCTTAGGTACAAAATCTGAAATATGGTTAACGGTTTCAACTGGTTTGATTTTTGGGAATGGGTTCAAAAAGTTCTTTCTCCATACTGGTCGTACGCTTATCCGAGTTGTGGTACGAAGCTTTACATTCTTAAACTTCGGATTTGGAGAGTTTCCACCAATGGCAGCTTTGCTCGGCGACACGTTCCTGTAATCCACAAATATCAAAAACAATGTATACATATAATATGGATGAGATCATTCCTAGTTCATGTCTAGACTCGGAAGTCAAGGAATGTGCTACTGTGTCATTGAGATTAAACACAAAAGGCTAATGTTTAATTCACTCAATGTTGGCTCTGATACCAACCTGTCACACCCCGATATTTCCACGTATTACCGGTGGGCCCAGTGGGGAGTATCGTGACGTAGTTGATATCATCATAGTCAAATAATCACAGTTCAATGCACAGCGGAAGTCTAAAGTAATAATAATACAAACCGATTCGAAAGTATAATAAAATATTACACAACGGTTGTGTATGGATCCACAGGCGGATCTTAAAACCGAAATATAAACATTGTTCAACAGACTTTAGACGTTTAGAACTTGCAAGATTCCTTATTAACGCCCCGAGCTCCCAGCCAATTTACGTACAGTACCTGTCACTTAATCTTTTTGGAAAATACGTCAGTTTACACTTGTAAATACAATTAACTGACTCTTTTGAAAATATTTAAGAAAATTGATTTAAATGCACAAGGCACAAATATTCTTTTATAACTTGGGACAATTATATTAATAATAATCTTGTATCAGATTTACATGTTTGTCCAACATTTAGGGCCGGTATAAAAGCTGAACAAGATTAATCGACACACCACAAATATAAACTCACAAGAAGTTTCCTCACGAATGAGTATATCTTTTACATACGCAACAGGCAGGTGTATGCCTACACCCCGTGCTTAAGTTGTGGCCATTTACGCTTTTTAAATGAGCCAAGGATATCCAGGACACGGTCATTAACCCCCAATGTTATTTGTTATCAAGAAATACTGATTAAAACGGGATTATGCAATTTAATCATCTCCGATTAAAAGGTTTCTACACCCGACCAAGCGGTATTTTTTTTATAATACCGTATCCCAAGCCCGTATAACGGAAAATAAGTTAAAAGTATTTACCTGAGCTAAAATAAAATTTTATTCCCAGCCGTATATTCAATCAGCAAGTACAAGTACTTCTACCGGGGCTCTCAATCTGCAACGAAGGTTTTATTAACCTATTAGATTCCTATCGGGTCTTATTTAAGTTGTAACTTAGACCGGTTAGTTTTAAGGAAAGGTTTACGGTTCAAAATGCAAGATTAAGCGAAGACCGGATTAGAATGTGTTTTAGACCCAACAAGTAGGAAGACTTGTATAAATTGGGTAAACTAAATACATTATGGATTTGGAGGTATGAATGACAAGGTTTGACCTGTTTCGGTCAATTTATGCAAACTAGTTACATAAACCGTACCGAACGCGTATATGCATAACGGGTAACCAAATGAGTCATGTACAAGTTCCACAAGTTAAAATGCTTTAAATATGTTGTGATATCAGTAGGATATCTTCCATTATTCCCAAAACGAATTTAAAACCAATTTAAGCCCTGTAGGGGTATTTTGGTCATTTTAGAGTTTATGAAAGAGGTTAAATAGAAATCTGAAGTTCTAAACTTAAACTTACTGTTAAATTATAAAAATTACAAGTTTTGTCCTTTATGTATGTCCCAAATTGCAGGCGCTGTCCATTGTCTTTAAAATTGATGAGTTTTGTCCTTAATGTTTGCAAATCTTGCACGTTATATCCTTTATGGCAAACCCAGTTAATTTTTTTTTTGTTAAATCTAGCCATGTGCAAGGCACATGAGGGTACTATTGTCATTTCATATCTTTAGGGTCTATCGTGTAAAACTGATTATGTTTAGGGGCTAGATTGTAAAAAAAATAAAAAGATTTATAAATACAAAATAATCTGCCATTTCTCTCTCTCATGTTCTCTGCCTTCTCTCTCTAAATTCTTACTCTCTTTCTTCTCTCCCCCTCTCTCACCTGCCGCCACCTCCCACCACCACCACCGTCTACCAGACTACCACCACCGTCTCATCGATATTACACCCATACATGACAGTATCTTGATTACTCAGATGAGTGTCTGGGTTAGCCGATTTATCAGGGGTTTGATTTTCACCCAAACCATCATTCCCACGGTAATTTAGAGGAGAATTGGCAACATTACCTGTGTTCATCGCTGCCTCTGTAGCCATAGAGACACCATTCCCTGCTGTGGCGATGAATAACCCCTCTTGAACCTTGTTCTCATCTAAGATTCTTCTACACCAAGACCCTAGAGCCTCAACGAAATTTGAGCTAGCTTTTTGGTGAGCCGATTGGAGCGAAACAGGGGGAGCCTTGCCCGCATCTTGTGCACTTGGATCCAGAGAAAAATCCACAAGATTCAGGTTAACCACAACCCTATTGTCAATTTGAGAGGGTCATTGAGGAACGCCCACTCCTCTATTACCTCCGGTGGACAGGGATGTGTGCGATTGAAGACCGGGAGCAAGATTACAAACTGGGGGCGCATGAAGGAGTGGGGATACTGGATAAGAATCCCTGCAGCGGCTCCTCCTGGTGTGACAGTGGTGGTCCGAAAGTGCACAAGGAGTGGCGATTGAAGACCTGATTTTAGTTAGTTTGATTATTTTGTGAGTGAGATGTTAATGGTGTTAGAGATATAAAATCTGAAAAGAAATGAGAAATCTGTTGATGGTGATGTTGGATCTGGTGGCTCCTCCTAGTGTGACAGTGGTGGTTCGACAGTGGTTGTGCGACGGTGGTGTCGGGGTGGGAGTGGGTGATGGCAGATGGTGGGGGGAGGTGGAGGTGACTGGTGAGGGTGGGTGTTTTAGAGAGAGAGTAGAGAGAGAGGTTTATATATAAAAATTTTTATTTTCTAAAACCTTTTTTAATTAAGGGGAAAGACAAGTGGGAGGTGAAATGACATTTCTACCCTCATGTGCCATGCACATGCCTTCATTTAACCAAAAAATCTAACTGGGTTTGGCCTAAAGGACATAACGTGCAAGATTTGCAAACATTAAGGACAAAACTCATCAATTTTAAAGACAAAAGACAGCGCCTGCAATTTTGGGCATACATAAAGGACAAAACTTGTAATTTACTCAAAATTTATTCATAACATCAGTAGGTAACAAGTCTTAGGTGCCAAATATGGTTTTAAACCATACTATGCGCTTAAATCGCATAAAAGTCGGTATTTGACGGTATTCGGGTTGATTAAGAAAATCTGAGATTTTTATCAGCCTCTACTGTTTAAAATAACTTATTTAATGTATAAAATCAGTATAAAAAGGTTTGATATATAAAGGATGTGTAAAACTCATTTTATTAGCGAAAATGGCATAACCGTCAATTATCGAGTCAATGCAAGAACCCTATGTTATGATCAGTTTAAAATTCAACAAAAATATCCAAAAATCCCTAAATATTATATCTTAACAGTGGGTATAAAGTTTGGTGCCAAAAATTGGGTTTAAATGGGATTTAGGTCGAAAATGCCATTTAATTAATAAAAAACCTTCATTTTACGATATCGAGCATAACTCTCATTTCAGACCATAAACTGATGTCAAATTTTTAGGGATACTTAAATATTAGTAATAAAGGTTTTTGTCCTCTCACATTTTCAAAAATCTCGTTTTAATATCAAAAGGGCATAATGGTCAACTTTTAAGCATTTAATGGAAACATGCAATGAACTAGGATTTCTAAGGAACCATGTTGTATAACCTCAGAGCGTTATACTAACACATAAAGTGGTTTTAAAGGAACCCTAAGGAATAACTAAACTAAGCTAAATTGGGTCAGAACTGAAAGTCAAAGCAAAAGTCGACTTTTGTGACTTTCGGTTGCGAACCGAGCCTAAACTCAGAATTGTCGGGTTGAACATGCCTAGAAATGTTCAATTAATATTTACCAAGTTATTAAAGTGACAAAACTGATTTTATTGCCTTTACATCATTAGTTATGAATTTTATTTAAAAACCGACTCGTTTGACCTTTATTTTAATTACTCTGACCCGACAATTAACTAAGCAAACGTGGTAATTAGGAGGTGCCCTTTTGAGGGTTTAATACCTACCTAATTACGATCACGTAGCCATGTTCATTGCGAACAATGGCTTGACCGTTTAAAAGTAAAAGCGTTTATCGCAACGCTTGACTTTTCGGCTTTCTAAGCTAAATAAAAATAACTAGCCATAAGAGGGCACTTACAAGGGGTCCAAGCAAGGATGAATTTGATCTAGAATACTCAGGTATGAAGCATAAGGCTTCAACTTAGAGCAATTCAGATCAAGTGTGAGAAATGAGAGCAAATCAAGTGGGTATTTGTAGGATTTCAAGAACCGTTAGGATCGTTTCTCGTAACTCGTGCTTTGATCAAGACCCTACTTGTGTTACCCACTGAATTTCAATACTATGGGTGCCTAAAACAAGCCCATAGAATGAAGAAAACCATGTTCAAAACCATAAACCAGCAGCTGATTTGAAAAAAAACTGATTTTGGCTGATCTGATGGGTTCTCGCGCCCCGCGTAGGCTGGGCCTACTTCTTACGCAGCCCGCGACCGGCTGGAAACTCAGCAACAGTTTTAAATATTGCAACTTTGGTCCCTGCATGTGTTTAAGGCCCTTTTTGACTCGTTTAAAGCCCGTTAAGCCATTTTCAAGGCTCTACAATGATGCCTAAACATAGGGAACATAAAACATGCTCAAAAATATGCCGGATGTCGGTTCGTTTGGTCGTACGGTTGCGTTGTTCGGTCAATTACGACGAAACACGAACGGACACGAAAAACAATCCAAATTACGCGACGAATGGAATTTTATCTTGCCAATTACTAAAATAAAATATTTTAATGATTACATAAATTTTTGATGTCTGGATATATTCCGAACGTAAGATATGCGCGAAAATGCAAACTTATGCACTTTTTTGATGCTTTTAGCCCCTATTTATCAAATAAGTTTATTTTTGCGCACCAAACACCTCTAAGCCTATTTCTAAGCTATGTAAAGGATATTTAGGGCATGTTTAACTTATGATCATATTCCAGAAGGTTCGATACTATTCGATTCGGTATACTTTTGCAGTTTGACGCAAATAGTCCCTGCGATCGAATAAACTTGATTTCAACACACCAAACCCTCCAAAACTTATTCCTAAGTTATGTAAAGGTTATTTAAGGTATGTTAAGCCCATGACACTGTTCCGGAGTGTTTGTCGCCTGTATAATTAAACATCACGATGCTTCGGGTTTGCTAAAAGGTCACTCAGATGTGACAATTAACATGTTGACGCTTTTAACCCTTCGTCGTGCAAACTTTCAAACTATTACGCAAACGGCTACTCTCGATCAACAAGTGGCTCATTTGTGAATATGAATACCGTAAGAGGTTATTCAGAGACTTATTTTTAGCATAATAACACTTCCAGTCCTTCCATAATCAAAGTTTTTGATCTTTCGCAAAATTAGTCCTTCATAGTCAACGTTTGACTTTATTAGGGTTTTGTACATGTGTCAACACATCATTAGACGTGATTTTTACGAGGTGTTACACCTGGATTCTCAGGTAGAGCTGAATGAGTGGAATGGATTGATCCAAATTTTGGATCAGGTTGTGCTTTCAGCTTCGAGTGACAGGTGGGAATGGATTGGGGGCGATAACAAAGATTTTTCCGTAGGAGCTGTGAAGTGCTTTCTCAGAAGTAGTGAAGATTTCAGCAACTGCTTTGTTTTCGAGTGGTCGAAATGGACCCCGAAGAAGGTGAATATCTTTGTGTGGCGTGCTCAAATGGGTCGGATTTCTACGTTGGACGCCCTTAGCAAGAGTAATTGTTTTAATGGGGATGAGACATGTGTCCTGTGCAACGATGGAAGTGAGACTGTGGAGCACCTGTTCTGTTCTTGTGCTGTGGCAGCTGCGGTTTGGTTCCAATTAAGCCGCTGGTGTCGCATCAGCCCGATATACGCCTTCTCGTTGAATGATCTTCTGGAGGTGCACGAGTTCGCAGGCCTTGCTAATAAAGCCAAAGAGATCCTTAAAGGTGTTATTATGGTGGGCTGCTGGTGCATTTGGAGAGCGAGGAACGAAAGAAGATTCTCTAACAGTCAAAGATCGGTCGCTAATATAGTTATGGATGTCAAATCTTTAGGCTATTTATGGTACAGTAATAGGTCCAAAAAGAGGGATATCTCCTGGGATAATTGGATTTCATTCTCTGTTATGTAAGGTTTTGTTTCTTTGTTTGCTGCCCTTGTTGTTGAGGGTGGTATGTTTGTGAATAATAGTTACCTTTCAAAAAAAAATGTGTCATACGTAGAATCCTTTATTTTGATGATCAATAACGTTGGATGGTTGTCATGTCATGTTTTATGATGACTTGATTTATTTGGAGGTTTAAATTCACTTAAACCTACTTAGTACTTGCATCCATTTTTTTTCATTTGTAACACTTATTTTATAATAACAATGTATATATTTCAAGATAGTAATTAATACTTATTATACAAAACTGTTCTCGTTTATGTCTTTAAAAGATAGTAATTAATTCTTATCTATCTATTATACTAAATGAATTCTCTTAGGCCACAAGGTTTATTCTTAGCCAATCATTTTGATGATGTGGACATCCTCTTAATCAAGAGAATTCACCAATGGGCGCCAAACTCTTTTCCTCTTTTCTCCTTTATCTCACTCTCTCACACGCGGCTTCTCAAACACGCTTTTCATTCATATCTTTCAAAAACCCTAATTATCATATAGGTGATTCTCTGGCGATTTCATACATCTTCGATTGTCTCAAACACAAAAGCTCTCATCCAGGTATCTTTATCATCTTCAACTTGCTTTCGATTGTCTCAAACACAAAAGCTCTCATCTAGGTATCTTTATCATCTTCAACTTGCTTTCAGATCTTGAAGATCCATCCTATTCCTTTGATAAATGGACGCTGGATATGTACATAGATGCAAAATTTAAAGACAGAGAAAGGGTTCGACAAATTAGAGATTAGTGTAGAAAGATACCGATGAGTTTCCGGCGGACCACCGGCGGCCTATCCGATGAAAGGGCAGGTAAGGTCACACCTCCTAATGTCTCAGATTTCTCTTAAAATTGATAAACCCTAAATCGATACCCATGTCATAGAAGTTAAGCCCTAAATCTATAGTTATTTCCTTTAATTTTGTCTCAGAGACCATTTTCTAATTTGTGCTTTTATAAAATTCCTTAAACTCTTAAACCTTAATTTTCTTTTGTTTCACTGATGTGAACCCCTCTTTGCTTGAATTTCAATGGCCAGATTTAGTTTTAACTTTGTAGTCATATTCAATTGAAATGGTGATGATTAAATTAGTTATTTCATGTATTTGCTTGAATTGAAGGGGCCATGTTGAATTGAAATACTGCTGATTAAATTAGTGATTTAATGTTTTTTGCTTAACTTAAAGAGGCCAGATTTCATGTTTTTTTGCTTAACTTAATGATGATTAATTCTGGATTTGACTGATAACAACGATATCAAACAGCCCGGTGGATGTGAAGCAAGGTGTGAATAAAAATGGGAATACTGTTCTGTACTTGGTGTTCGAGTATATGGAAACCGATTTGAAGAAATTCACCCGCTCATATCGCCAAACTGGTGAAAACATTCCACCCAAAGTCATCAAGGTGTACATATTATCAACAATATTTTTATTCTCTCTGCAATGAACATATACTAATAACTGTTTCCGGTGTTTGATGCAGAGCTTGATGTACCAGCTTTGTGAAGGTGTTGCTTTCTGTCATTCTCATGGTGTATTGCACAGGGATGTTACATGGAACCGGTTTCGGAGGATCAAACATGGAACCAGAATGTAAACCACAATCAAACTGCAAACACGTAAACATGTATATATTTGGTTCACTGTTCACTCGATCATATTGATTCTGAAATGCATACATGTTGCATAGATAGGAGGAAAAACAATTACACAAGCCAATTTATGCTCAAATCATATCTCTTATGGAAGAACTGGTGAATTGTACGCCTAGCAACTTTATTACTATTGCCACTTCACATCTTGGTTCAAGAGGTCAAAGACATGTAATCTAAAATTCCGTATAGATAAAACCTCAATAGGGTGGCATAGTGGTAAGCGATTCAGTTTCTTTTCAAACTTTGGAAAGTGTTGTTCAAACTTCTGAGTAAATTTACTTGTTAAACCGCGTGTACACGCGCGCTCTAACCTAGCATTTATATAAGTTTGAGATGCCGACATTTGTATTTGTGAATTAGCTTTTGGCATACATGTTAAGTAAAAAAATTATTGTTTTTTTGCAGCCAACAGTTTTAGGAGAGATTCAGTCGAGATTCAGTCGCCACTCGGGGTTGCTTCAGTAGAATTTATCGATCCACGAGAACCTGTAGCGGTTACTATATATATTATAGGGCCGTATCACCATGCATTATTAGAATATATCCTTCGTTTGTGTATTTGGTCTAGAAGTTTCAATAATTGCCAGTTTTCATTCTAGAGTTGCTCGGCATCTCACATCCTTGCATTTCAAATTTGTCATGATAAATGCATATTATGATATTAATCATGTGTTATATAGTTAACTTATAAGCCACATTTGCAGGTTGTTCCCATCCTAAGGGTTGGTCTTGCTCTTGCAGAGCATGCATCGTCCATCTTGCCAGCAACCAACACATACCACCTAGGTAATTAATAATGTTAATGTCAACATGTCATATGTTAATATCCATGTGTAATTTATTACTACACTTTTTTGCATAAAGTTAACATCTACTGCCTATTGTTTATACCGGTTTTTTATTTTTACTTTAAATGAAGGTGTTAGCAGAGACAAGCAGACTCTTCAACCAACGGTATATTTGAACAAGTAAGAAGTTCCAACTAGAGTTGTTACTTATTTCTAAACACATCACATTTAATTTGCGCCAGTTCCGTCCTCAACATTTTTGATACGTGCCACTTCAGTCCAAAAAGATAACACCCGTTAAAAACGTTGAGGACGGAACTGGCGCAAATTTTTTTTGGACTGAATTGGCATTTTCCACCAAACCACAGGGATGAAAATGGCGGTTAACTCTTAAAACAATATCATTGAGACTTTCAAAATGAGTATGGTCTTAACTGTTACATATATACTTACAACTGTTATTAATAACTTAGTTAATTAGTTTTAACTATGCAGGTTACCTGAAAAGCTTTCCGAAGGAACTCGAGTGTTCGTTGTAGATCCTATGTTAGCAACAGGTAAGCTTGCTTTTAGTTTGTTTCCGTGTATATATTGAGCCTTCCATTTATGTTGATCCAACATGCGTTTTGGGTCAGTAGTATTACTCATCTATTCAAGTAACGATTCTGACTTATTCTGCTTGTATATGCTCGAATAGCCGAAAAGAACTTCAGCTCATTTAGGTTGAACGGGTACACTTTGAACAGCCTAAATGTCTTCTTATCCATCATCCAACTTTAAATTTGTTTGACCCATTATCTTTTTATATATATTTTATATAAAGTTTCAATGGTCGCAAAAACATTGTCGAAAACTTACTGAATTTCACAATAGTTGTTAAAATTACTCTTTTTGTTCTATTCCAGCTGTATGATAATCAAATTAAAGACAGTTATTCTAAATTTGAGAAGATAAACACCGAAATGTTAGCGGTTTTCATAGACAGTGTGGAATGAATCTTGAACTTTAAGGGGGCTATTGGTTTGTAACTTGGAATCACTATGCGCATGGGTTTACGTATAATAGCATGATAATGGGAATAGGTTTTAACGACTTGTGATTTTTCCGTATTCATTTTTTTTCAGTTCATTGTAATTTAATAGTTACATAAGTAATTGTAATTTAATAGTTACATAAGTAATGGAATGTTTTTATCATTTCAAATTATATGTCAAACACTATTAAATATTATATTATTTACTTTGAGTAACCTTTTTTTTTCTTCTTGGTAAGGTTTGCCAAACATGGGTCTTAGCATGAAAAGATATCAGGTTATAAATCATACAAAAAAAAATATTTTTATAGATATAGATTTTTTAACACAACCCATAACCCGTGAAGCTCACATGTATAAAGACGTAATTATATTGCATGAATTACTTGATAAGTTAGTTGGGCAACCCCCTTTATGCATCAATTATTGATAAACAAAGTCAAGATTGAATTTACATAACTATCAGTTTCAGGAGAGATTCAGTAGCCACTCGGGGTTGCTTCAGTAGAATTTATCGATCCACGAGAACCTGTAGCGAGTAGCATATATATTATAGGGCCGTATCACCATGCATTATTAGAATATATCCTTCGTTTGTGTATTTGGTCTAGAAGCTTCAATAAACGCCAATTTTCATTCTAGAGTTGTTCGGCATCTCACATCCTTGCATTTCAAATTTTGTCATGATAAATGCATATTATGATATTAATCATGTGTTATATAGTTAACTTATAAGCCACATTTGCAGGTTGTTCCCATCCTAAGGGCTGGTCTTGCTCTTGCAGAGCATGCATCGTCCATCTTGCCAGCAACCAACACATACCACCTAGGTAATTAATAATGTTAATGTCAACATGTCATATGTTAATGTCCATGTGTAATTTATTACTACACTTTTTTGCATAAAGTTAACATCTACTGCCTATTGTTTATACAGGTTTTTTATTTTTACTTTAAATGAAGGTGTTAGCAGAGACGAGGAGACTCTTCAACCAATGGTTTATTTGAACAAGTAAGAAGTTCCAACTAGAGTTGTTACTTATTTCTAAACACATCCCATTTAATTTGCGCCAGTTCCGTCCTCAACATTTTTTATACGTGCCACTTCAGTCCAAAAAGATAAAGCCCGTTAAAACAATATCATTGAGACTTTCAAAATGAGTATGGTCTTAACTCTTACATATATACTTACAACTGTTATTAATAACTTAGTTAATTAGTTTTAACTATGCAGGTTACTTGAAAAGTTTTCCGAAGGAACTCGAGTGTTCGTTGTAGATCCTATGTTAGCAACAGGTAAGCTTGCTTTTAGTTTGTTTCCGTGTATATATTGAGCCTTCGATTTATGTTGATCCAACATGCGTTTTGGGTCAGTAGTATTACTCATCTATTCAAGTAACGATTCTGACTTATGCTGTTCGTATATGCTCGAATAGCCGAAAAGAACTTCAGCTCATTTAGGTTGAACGGGTACACTTTGAACAGCCTAAATGTCTTCTTATCCATCATCCAACTTTAAATTTGTTTGACCCATTATCTTTTTATATATATTTTATATAAAGTTTCAATGGTCGCAAAAACATTGTCGAAAACTTACTGAATTTCACAATAGTTGTTAAAATTACTCTTTTTGTTCTATTCCAGCTGTATGATAATCAAATTAAAGACAGTTATTCTGAATTTGAGAAGATAAACACCGAAATGTTAGCGGTTTTCATGGACAGTGTGGAATGAATCTTGAACTTTAAAGGGGCTATTGGTTTGTATCTTGGAATCACTATGCGCATGGGTTTACGTATAATAGAATGATAATGGGAATAGGTTTTAACGACTTCTGATTTTTCCGTATTCATTTTTTTTCAGTTCATTGTGATTTAATAGTTACATAAGTAATTGTAATGTAATAGTTACATAAGTAATGGAATGTTTTTACCATTTCAAATTATATGTCAAACACTATTAAATATTATATTATTTACTTTGAGTAACCTTTTTTTTTCTTCTTGGTAAGGTTTGCCAAACATGGGTCTTAGCATGAAAAGATATCAGGTTATAAATCATACAAAAAAAATATTTTTATAGATATAGATTTTTTAAAACAACCCATAACCCGTGAAGCTCACAGGTATAAAGACGTAATTCGATTGCATGAATTACTTGATAAGTTAGTTGGGCAACCCCTTTATGCATCAATTATTGATAAACAAAGTCAAGATTGAATTTACATAACTATCAGTTTCAGGAGAGATTCAGTCGCCACTCGGGGTTGCTTCAGTAGAATTTATCGATCCACGAGAACCTGTAGCGAGTAGCATATATATTATAGGGCCGTATCACCATGCATTATTAGAATATATCCTTCGTTTGTGTATTTGGTCTAGAAGCTTCAATAAACGCCAATTTTCATTCTAGAGTTGTTCGGCATCTCACATCCTTGCATTTCAAATTTTGTCATGATAAATGCATATTATGATATTAATCATGTGTTATATAGTTAACTTATAAGCCACATTTGCAGGTTGTTCCCATCCTAAGGGCTGGTCTTGCTCTTGCAGAGCATGCATCGTCCATCTTGCCAGCAACCAACACATACCACCTAGGTAACTAATAATGTTAATGTCAACATGTCATATGTTAATGTCCATGTGTAATTTATTACTACACTTTTTTTGCATAAAGTTAACATCTACTGCCTATTGTTTATACCGGTTTTTTATTTTTACTTTAAATGAAGGTGTTAGCAGAGACGAGGAGACTCTTCAACCAACGGTATATTTGAACAAGTAAGAAGTTCCAACTAGAGTTGTTACTTATTTCTAAACACATCCCATTTAATTTGCGCCAGTTCCGTCCTCAGCATTTTTTATACGTGCCACTTCAGTCCAAAAAGATAACGCCCGTTAAAAACGGTTAGGACGGAACTGGCGCAAATTTTTTTTGGACTGAGTTGGCATTTTCCACCAAACCATAGAGACGAAAATGGCGGTTAACTCTTAAAACAATATCATTGAGACTTTCAAAATGAGTATGGTCTTAACTCTTACATATATACTTACAACTGTTATTAATAACTTAGTTAATTAGTTTTAATTATGCAGGTTACATGAAAAGTTTTCTGAAGGAACTCGAGTGTTCGTTGTAGATCCTATGTTAGCAACAGGTAAGCTTGCTTTTAGTTTGTTTCCGTGTATATATTGAGCCTTCCATTTATGTTGATCCAACATGCCTTTTGGGTCAGTATTATTACTCATCTATTCAAGTAATGATTCTGACTTATTCTGTTCGTATATGCTCGAATAGTCGAAAAGAACTTCAGCACATTTAGGTTGAACGGGTACACTTTGAACGTTGTGTTGTAATTCGGGTCGTGATCAAACCATGTGTACATGTTTGGTCTACTTTGTACACATATTGTATATAACACATGTACAGTGGGGTTATGGGTTCCGAGCCACGGTGGTTGTGGTCTATAGACACTGATTTGTGGCAAATTGGCTTGGTCATGTAATGGGTCATAAAAAGAAACAAACCCGATGAGCCGAAGCCATAACGTCCAAGTCACATTTCATGTTCATTTATTTTAATTAAGTGTAATTTTATATATACTTTAGTACTAATACCGAAACAAATCTTTCATTAAAAGATTTATGAAAACACCGTTAAATAATATTTTTTTAGGTCACCCGTGTAACATACGGGGTCTTAAGCTAGTACTTTTATTATAAGAGTGTTCTCTTCTTTGTTTTTAAATGTGTCACAAGTACAACCCTTCATTTTAATGATCAATGACGTTGGATGGTTGTCATGTCATGTTTTATGATGACTTGATTTATTTGGAGGTCTAAAACCAAATAGAAGCTTGAGGATTTTTTGTAATTTTTTTTTCAAGAAACATAATAATTTCATATTGTTTTGAACTTGTATTCGTACTTCGATTTACTAGTCTAATTCTTTAAATCATTTGTTGAGTTGAACTTTTAAAGATCCCAATTTCATCAGCATTTTTTTATATCATATAATTTGGGCAAACCACAGTAGGAGAAAAATATACAAATAGAATTGGATTCACTTCAGACTATCAAATGATAACTCGTTATTATCCATAGTGATTCACCTCAGGCTGTATGGTATGGTATAGTCCCCCTGTCAAATCAGCTGTTTTAGCGCCACATGCCCCCTTTCCTATGCACCAATGGGGCCGCCATGGGTGGCTCGTTGGCACAGTGACAAGTGCCAACAACTCTTTTGTGGGTCTATTTCAAAACATAGCCTTTAAACAACGACTCTAAATTAAAAAGAAAAAAAAACTTTTAAACTTTAAATTTTAACACTATATATATCCTACAATTTTTAACAAATCCATACCATTTCTAACCTCTTTTTCTCTACATTTTTATACAAACTATCCAATTCACTTAGTGTTTCCCATTTCCCTACAACCAAAACGCGTGAGACTCCAACAATCTATTTTAGGGTAATTTAGCAAACAACGAGCAAAAAGAACGATATCGAAGAGTCATGCGAACGGATGAGATTGGGTACTATCCTATGCCCCACCACCACTCGCTGCCAAAACCCTTCACGCCCCACATTTACATTGACACTCTTTCCCCTAAAATCTTCACTTAAACCTACTTAGTACTTACATCCATTTTTTTCCATTTTTAACACTTATTTTATAATAACAATGTATATATTTCAAGATAGTAATTAATACTTATTATATAAGACTGTCTACTTTTATGTCTTTAAAAGATAATAGTTAATTCTTATACTTATTATAAGACTGTTCTCTTCTTTGGTTTTAAATGTGTCATAAGTACAACCCTTTATTTTAATGATCAATAAGTTGGATGGTTGTCATGTCATGATGATGACTCGATGTTTTAAATGTGAATTAACCATCACTAGTGCTCTAGTGATGTCCACGGGTATTTAAGTTCCACCTATGGTGGGTCCGGTGAGTTTTCCCCTCAATGTCTCAAGTTCGAGTCTTGGTGATAGGGGTTTCTCATTGAGGGGTTTAAATTGGGGATCTATTGTGCGAGGGGGCTCTCTAGCGTGGACCCGGCTAAGACAACGTATGCCAGACCTCCCGACATTCGCGAATAATTCACACCTTTCAAAAAAAAAAATATGACTCGGTTTATTTGGAGGCCTAAAACCAAATAAAAACTAAGGATTTTTTGTAATTTTTTTTCAAGAAACATCATAATTTCATATTGTTTTGAACTTGTAATCGAACTTCGATTCACTGGTCTAGTTCTTTAAATCATTTGTTTAGTTGAACTTTTAAAGATCCCAATTTCATTAGCAATTTTTTTTTATATCGAACAAACCACAATACGAGAAAAATATACAGATAGAAGTGGATTCACCTCAGGCTATCAAATGATAACTCGTTGTTATCCATTGTAGTTCACCTCAGGTTGTACGGTGTGGTATGGCGCCCCTGCCAAATGAGCAGTTTTAGCGCCCCATGCCCCATTTCCTATGCACCAATGGGGACGCCATGGGTGGCGAGCGCTAACGGCTCTTTGTGGGTCCATTTCAAAACATAGCCGTTAAACAACGGCTCTAAATTAAAAAGAAAAAAAAAAACTTTTAACTTTTAACACTGTATCTAAATTTTTAAAAAAAAAAACCTTTAAACTTTAAATTTGAACACTATATACATCCTACAATTTTTAACAAATCCATACCATTTCTAACCTCTTTTCTCTACATTTTTATACAAACTATCCAATTCATTCAATGTTACCCAACAACCAAAACGCGTAGGATCCCAACAGTTTATTTTGGGGTAATTTAGCAAACAACGAGCAAAAAGAATGGTATCCTGCGAACGGGTGACATTGGGTATTATCCGATTCCACCGACCACTCCAACCTCCCCTCATCCGACAATGCCACCACCACATCCTGCTTTTTTTTGATACTATACCACACCAAATCAACCACCATCAATTTTTCCACAAACCCAAAACATATCCCAAACCGAAAACGTACCCGAAACCCAACCCACTTCCTCAAAAGGTGGACGCGCAAGAAGACACTGTAAGAAGAGCGAGAAGGTCGAACGTGCTCCTAAAACGATCAAGAGGTGGACGCCTACCGAAGAACTAGCATTGGCATGAGCATGGCTCGACGTGTCAGAGGATCCAATTATCTGTAATTTATTTCTCTATTATCTTTTTATAACTATGTATTTACTTTCATTTTGTTGCTTGTAATTTAAATTTTTTTTTTCAAATTATAGCCAGCGACCAAGATATAGTCGTCTTTTAGAGGCGTATACGTGAGAAGTTTTTCAACACAAAGGCTCATAGTGAATATCGAACGCCCGATTCGTTTTCGGGCAAGTGGGCCGCAATGCGCACGAAGATTAACAATTTCAACAACATATACAATAGCCACGCCAACAATCACACAAGAAGAAGCGGTTCAAACGACGTGGACATCATGACCGCCACCCACAACGAATATAGATTGTATCATGGGCATCCGTTTACGATGATACCTTCCTCAGAGATTCTTCGCAAATCTCCAAAGTGGCATCTTGTACTGCCGTTTAACCCAACGGCCCATAGGTCAAAACGGTCCAAATCAACAACGACTAGCGAACCATCCGAGTCTGATGCTCATACTACTATTAACCTAAATGAAGATGTCGCAGCCCCCGACCCCTGCCCTGGGAGCGGGCGGCCGCGAGACACGGAGCGGGTGGTATCGGTTTTATTAATTTGGCAGCGGAAATGAGACATCAGGACTGAAGTTAGAAAATATTTATCAGAGTTTAAAACACCAATCTTTTAAAATAAATAAATGGGATAAAACCCAAGTTTTCATTACAATACATTTGTAGGGATAACCCTAATTTATTGAAAATAAAATCTCCTTTTTATTTAGATAACTTTTATAGCCACAACTTTAAGCCTTCAGTGCTCTCCAGCTGGCTTCTATTAGCTTCACATTAAGTTACCTGAAACACGTTTTAAAAAGGTTTTATCAGCAAGAAATATTGGCGAGTGCATCCCAGTTTAATCAAAACAGTTTTATAACGTTGCAGTATTGAGAGCGATTACAATGTTTATATCTACCCAATTACTCATTCAGTACTGTCAATCCTGACTTGTGGTCATATTACTCATTGGCTAACTCTTTGTCCAATAGTAACGAATTACAAGTAATGTATACAAAACCCCAACATACCAGCAGTAATTGTAGAATACATAGACTCGATCACTGTTCAGTATAATTTAAAACATTTGAGGTTTTGGTAAAACATTTTGAATGATTCATAAAAAGGTGGCAAAAAATAAGTTGTACTCACAAAAAGGTGACAAAAAAGTAAGATGTACTCACATTGCTGAATTAAATAATACTATAGCTTTCTGATGGTTTTCTTGGTTATTATCTATTAAAATTAAACAATGCGCACGTGTTAGTAAGATAACCCAAATCACATTAGCCGTACAACACGAGACAGAACTCCAACGAACTAAGTCAGGCAGAGCCTTGACATGTGTTACGGAGCCCTAGATCAATCGGGTAGGGTAACAAATACGTGATCGGGGGTTATAATACTTACAACGAGGCAGAGCTTCACTTTTTAGGGGGTATAATGCCCGAGTATTATGTCTACTATATGTCAGAGAGAAAGAAAGAATTTGAGCGACGATGAACGGAGGCCTTCGGCCCCTTTTATAGGTCTGATCGAGGTCGGCTCGCGCCCCGCGACCCATTCGGGTTTGCCCTTCGCGGCCCGCGAGGGACCTAGGGTAGGTCCTAGCCTGGTCGAGTTACCTATGTAGCTTCAACACGCGTTAGGACACGTGGCTCAAGCGGGTTTCGCCTGGTGTCACCCCGTCGCGCCCCGCGACAGTCCTGGGAGACCGGGTCGCGGCCCACGAGAAGCTTAAATATTTGTTTTTATTTGGTTTTTGTAAATATTAACGTTATTTAGGGTCGTTAATATATATTCGGGGTATATTAGGAACATTTAGGGTGTTTTAAGGGTTTTAGGAGGGTTGTTTTATCCTCCCCACCTTAATTTAAATCTCGTCCTTGAGATCTACTGGAACAGGTGTGGATATTTCCTTTGCATCTCTGACTCGAGCTCCCAAGTGTATTCTGGTCCTCTCTTAGAATCCCATTTCACTTTGACTAGAACTAATCTCTTGTGTTCGAGATTCTTGATCTTTCTATCTTCAATCTGAATGGGTTTCTCTACAAACTTAAGTTTCTCATTTACCTCTATGTCTTTAAGAGGTATCACTAAAGATTCATCTGCTAAGCACTTCTTGAGATTACATACATGAAATACATCATGTATTCCTGCCATTTCCTCTGGCAGTTGTAGCTGGTAAGCTACTGGTCCTATTCTTCTAATAATCTCAAAAGGTCCAACATACCTGGGGCTTAGCTTTCCTCTTTTAACGAATCTAACCACTCTTTTCCATGGAGGAACTTTTAATAATACCTTGTCTCCTACTTGAAATTCCAAAGGTTTTTCGTCTGTTGTCCGCATAACTCTTTTGGCGATCTTGTGTTGCTTTTAGTCTTTCCTTGACTAGAATTATCTTGTCCATTGTTTCTTGCACTATCTCTGGTCCAGATAGTTGCTTTTCTCCAATCTCTGCCCAACAGACTGGAGTTCGGCACTTTCGTCCATAAAGTGCTTCAAATGGTGCAGCACTAATGCTGGTATGAGAGTTGTTATTGTAGGAAAATTCTATTAATGGTAAATGATCATCCCAGTTTCCTCCGAAATCAAGTACACAGGCTCTAAGCATATCTTCCATCGTTTGTATTGTCCTTTCGCTTTGTCCGTCCGTTTGCGAATGGTAAGTTGTGCTTAGATTCAACCTGGTTCCCATTACTTTTTCGAAACTTGTCCAAAAATGAGATGTAAAATGGTTATCTCTATCAGATACAACAGATAAAGGAATTCCATGTAATGAAACTATTTCATTTACATATAACTTGGCTAACTGTTCCATACTGAAAGTTTCCTTCATTTGTAAGAAATGAACAGATTTGGTTAATCTGTCAACAATCACCCAGATTGTATCATTACCTTTTCGTGTCTTGGGTAACTTGGTAACAAAGTCCATTGTTATCAATTCCCATTTCCATATTGGCATTTCTAATTGATGTAATAATCCTGAGGGATTCTGATGTTCAGCTTTAACATGTGAATAGATTAGACATTTAGCAACATAGTTTGTTATATCCTTTTTCATTCCTACTTGTCGCAACCCCCGTCCCCTAATTACCCGGGAACGGGCGGTCGCGGCCAGTTTCAGTGGTATTGGTGTTTATCAATTTTGGCAGCGGAAATTTACATCAGGACCGTAGTTAGGAAATATTTTATTAGAGTAAAATACCACGCTTTTATAATAATAAATACATGGGAAAATCCCAAGTTTCCAGTACACACATTTTTGTAGGAATAAACCCTATTTTATTTAAATAAAACATCTCTTTATGTAGGTAACTTTTATAGCCACTTTTCCAAGCCTTCAGTGTTCTCCAGTTGGCTTTTATTTGGCTTTCACATTTTGTTACCTAAAACGTGTTTAAAAACATTTTGTCAGTGTGAAATACTGTTGAGTGAATCCCAGTTTAATCAAGATAAGTAAAACCGTCTACAATGTTGAGGGTGGTCGTGTAATTACATTTGTTTCCATCTACCTTAACTACCACCCACGGTACGGTCAATCAATGACTGGTGGTCATGTTACTACTCACAGTGTAGTAACAAATTTTGTATACAAAACCCCAACATACCGACGATAATTGTAGAATACAAATACTCAATCACTGTTTAATATAATGTAAAACATTTGAGGTTTTGTAAAAACAGTTTGCAAAAAGAAGGATTACTCACATTGCTGTCTTAGGGTTTTCCTTTAGGATTTCCTGGTGATTATCTATTAATTACACAAATGCACACGCGTTAGTATAATAACCCAATACTTACATTAGTAATACCCTCCCCGAGACGGCATTCCAACGACTACGTCGAGCAGAACCACGACAGCCGTTACGGAACCCTAGATCAATCGGGTAGCGTATCTAATACGTAACCGGGGTTATAATACTTACAACGAGGCAGAACTTCGTTATTTAGGGGGGTATTATACCCGAAAATTATGTATGATATGCATAAATTCGAGAGAGAAAGTTTGTGTAAGCGATCGGAATGAAAGGCCGATGCTCCCAATTTATAGGGTTGATTTTGTCTTCGTCGCGCCCCGCGTAAGAGAAGGAGAGGGCCTACGCGGCCCGCGAGCTAGGGTGGGTAGGCCCTAGCTTGTCCGGGTCATCACACTAGGCTTGACACGATTGTGCCACGTGTCGGCACCGGGCGTCTCCTGGTGGCCTATCTGTCGCGCCCCGCGTAGCCTGAAGGCAAGGCCTTCGCGACCCGCGACAGACTCGTTTTCATTATGTTTATTTTATTTTTAATTATATATGGTATTTTGGGCTCGATTTTCGTATATGGGGTGTATTTTAGGGCCTTTAGGGATTTTCTAAACATATTAGGGGTGTCAAAATTATTTTGGAGGGTTGTTATCCTACCCACCAGAAATTCTTTCTTAAATCTTGATACATCTTATCACTACCTGGATGTATCGTATACTTAGACTTATGGGCTTCTTCTAAAGTTCTGTGGCATAGGTTTCCTTGTCTAGGTATCCAGATCCTTTTCTTATGGAATCTACAAATTCCATCTCTCTCTCGTTCCAATTCTTTAATCATTCCTTTTAAACCTTCAGCGTCGTCCTTGATTGTTGTTTCCTGTATCTCTCTAATTTGCTCATTTAAATCTATATGCAGATTTAATCTTAGAGAGCGTACTCGTTTTGGCTTTTCATCATACTTTCTACTTAAAGCATCAGCTACTACATTAGTTTTCCCTGCATGATACTGGATATCACAATCATAATCACTAAGAATTTACATCCAGCGTCTCTGTCTCATATTTAATTCCTTTTGCTCAAAAACAAACCTTAAACTCTTATGATCTATGAAGACAATAAACTTACTACCATAAAGATAGTGTCTCCAAATCTTAAGGGCAAAAACTATGGCTCCTAATTCTAGATCATGGGTCGTATAATTCTCTTCATGTTTCTTAAGTTGTCTAGAGGCATAAGCTATAACCTTTTGACGTTGCATTAACACACAACCATATCCTAGCTTAGACACGTCACAATAAACTATAAAGTCTTCAGTTCCTTCTAGTAACGTGAGTATGGGTGCGTTGGTTAACCTTTGCTTAAGAATCCTAAAGGCTTCTTCCTATTTTGGTCCCCATTCAAACTTAACTGATTTGTGGGTCAGTTTGGTTAATGGAATGGCTATTCTAGATAAATCTTTAATAAATCATCTATAATATTATAACAACCCTCCAACAATATTTCCGACACCCCTAATATGTTTAGAGTGCCCTTATATGTCTTAAATTACACCCCGTATACGAAAACCGAGCCCAAAATACCTTATACAATTAAAAATAAAATAAAAATCAAGTTTATGGGTCGCTCGCGGGCCGCAAAGACCTTCTCTTAGTCTTACACGGGCCGCGACAGCTAGGAGATCAGACGACACCCTGAGGTGCCACGTGCCACCACTTGTCGAGCCTATATTCGTGACCAAGCAACCCTATGACCCTACACCCCTACGTCGCGGGCCGCGAAGGCTAAGCCTTCGGCTTACGCGGGCCGCGAGGAACTTGAAATCAGCTCCTATAAATTGGGAGCTTCGGCAGTCATTTTCCGCCACTCAATTTCGAAATCTCTCTCTCAATTCTGAATAGTAGGCATTATAATCGGGTATTATACCCCCTAAATAACGAAAATGTGAAAGCCAGATAGAAGGATAAAAACTCTTATTGATTAAACTGGGATTAAACTGTTAACGAAAATTGTGTAGAAATAAACATTGTAATCGCTCTCAATACTGTTAAAGGATAAAAACTCTTATTGATTAAACTGGGATTCACTCACCAGTATTTCCCACTGACAAAATGTTTTAAACGCGTTTCAGGTAACAAAGTGTGAAAGCCAGATAGAAGCCAGCTGGACAGCACTGAAGGCTTGGAAAAGTGGCTATAAAAGTTACCTGAATAAATAGATGTTTTTATTAAATAAAATAGGGTTTATCCCTATAAAAATGTGTGTACTGAAAACTTGGGAGTTTCCCACGTGTTTAATATTATGAAAGTGTGGTATTTTACTCTGATAATATATTTCCTAACTACGGTCCTGATGTAATTTCCGCTGCCAAAATGATAAACACCGATACCACTAAATCTGCTCTCGCGGCCGCCCAATCCCGGGACAGATATGGGACGAGGGTTGCGACAAATATCCTGCCAGTTCAAGAAAACTTCTTACTTCCGTTGGTGATTCAGGGACTTTCCATTTAGTAATCGCCTCGATCTTTGTGGGATCCACATGAATTCCTTCATGATTAACCAGATGTCCAAGGAATTGCACTTCCTGTAACCAGAATTCGCATTTTGAGAATTTAGCATAAAGCTTCTCTTTTCTCAATAATGTCAGAAGTGTATGCAGATGTTCTGCATGTTCCTCTTTATTCTTAGAGTAAATTAGAATATCATCTATGAAGACAATTATAAATTTATCCAAGTATCGTTTACATATCCTGTTCATCATGTCCGTAAATGCGGCTAGGGCATTGGTTAAACCAAATGGCATAACTGTAAATTCATAATGATCGTACCTTGTGCTGAAAGCAGTTTTAGGAATGTCCTCTCCCTTTACTTTCAATTGATGATATCCTGAACGTAAATCAATCTTAGAAAAGAATCGAGCTCCTTGAAGTTGATCGAACAGATCATCGATTCTCGGTAGTGGGCACCAATTTTTAATCGTAACCTTGTTCAATTCCCGGTAATCAATGCACATACGCATCGATTCGTCCTTCTTTTTGACAAACAGGACCAGTGCTCCCCATGGAGATGAACTAGGTTGTATAAAACCTTTTTCGCGCAGTTCGTCCAACTGTTTCTTCAGCTCCTGCATCTCCGTCGGTGCTAATTGGTAAGGTGCCTTGGCAATCGGTGTCGTTCCTGGTATTAGGTGAATCCTAAATTCAACCTCTCTATTCGGCGGTAATTCGGGTAATTCTTCTAGAAAGACATCTGAGAATTTAGATACTACAGGAATAACTTTTAATTCTTTTTCTTTAGTGTTAATGATTATGGAAATCATATACACTATTCCTCCTTTCCTTGCACAACTTGCTGCTTTCATCACAGAGATAAATTTTGTAGACCTAGTTGGCTTATCTCCTTTAATTGTGATCTTTTCACCTTTTGGTGCACTTACTTATACAAACTTTTGATCACATAAAATACTGGCATGATTGGCTACCAACCAATCCACTCCTAATACAACATCGAATCCGGCTAGATTCATTGGGTAAAGGTTAGCAGAAAAATAATGGTTTAGAATTTCTATTCTTGCTCCCTGCAAGATTTCATTTATGTTAATGGATTCTCTATTTGTTGTCTCCACCAGACAGTCTTGTTGAAGTTTAGTTAGTGGTTGGTCGAGAAGTTTGTAGAAAGAAGTATTGATAAAGCTTTGGTTTGCACCAGAGTCAAATAATATTTTGGCAAATATATCGTTAACTAAAAACGTACTAGCAATCACATCCGGAATCATCTTGGCTTCTTCAGCTGTTAGAATGAATGCTCTGGCATTCTTATTGGGTCTTTTACTTACCTTAGTTTTGTTGGTTGTTGTTAGAGCTAGTTTCGGATAGTTCGGTTTGATGTGACCAGCTTCTCTACAATTGAAGCATAACCTATTACTAGGTTTTCTCCTACAGTCTTCTTCTTTATGTCCAGACATTTTGCAAAAGTTACCGTATATCGAGCACCTTCCTGAGTGCTTTCTTTTGCAATACTTGCAGTGGGGTGCAGAGGAAGAACCTGTACCTTTCCCACGGTTGGAATTACCGTAGAGAAATTCTTGGGTAAGCGTTTGAGCTAGGTTCTTTCTCTGGTTTTCCTCTTGTGTACGTACCAATTCATCAGTCAGGGTGTTGACTAGTTCTACTGCTTCTTCTATGGTTTGTGGCCTAGCTGCCTTGACTATGTGTCCAATCGCTACTTTTAGTATCCAAAAAGTAATTAATTCTTATATTTTTATTATAAGACTGTTCTCTTCTTTGTTTTTAAATGTGTCATAAGTACAATCTTTAATGATCAATAACGTTGGATGGTTGTCATGTCATGTTTTATGATGACTTGATTTATTTGGAGGTCTAAAACCGAATAAAAACTTGTGGATTTTTTGTAATTTTTTTTTCAAGAAACATAATAATTTCATATTGTTTTGAACTTGTAATCGTACTTCGATTCAATGTTTTAAAAATCAGTTTTTAAGTCATACCGGGTTGGGCTCTGAAATGGTTCAATCGGTTGAACCGGGTTGTACCGAGTGGTTGAACCGGGTTACTAATTAACCATATAATTCCGAAAAATACAAATTCATCTCGAAAAACACTCCAATCCATGTAGGATTTATGTAACTGGTCATAGTTTTATCTAAAAACAACTATTTTATTGTACAATATTAAGCATTTTAAAAATAGTTTTATTATTTATAAACAATATTGCATTGTACGAGGTAGCTAGCAGTTTCACCAACAATGAAATATTAGAATAGAAGTCACTATGTTAATTACCGGAAATATGGAAGGTCATAGTACCTTAATATCAAAATTTTAAATAAAATAAAATAATCAAATCTTAAGATAATGCAAACCGGTTCAACGGGTTGAACGGGTTCTACCAAATTTACCGTCGATACATAAAACATACCGTATTCGGGTTTTACCGGCTTTTATCATACCAGACTCGTGTCTGATATCCGATTTAACCGGTATAACCGGCCGGTTCATACCGGTATTTAAAACATTGCTTCGATTCACTAGTCTAGTTCTTTAAATCATTTGTTGAGTTGAACTTTTAAAGATCCCAATATCATCAGCATTTTTTATATCATATAATTTGGGCAAACCACAATACGAGAAAAATATACAGATAGAATTGGATTCACCTCAGGCTATCAAATGATAACTCGTTATTATCCATATACAGATAGAATTGGATTCACCTCAGGCTATCAAATGATAACTCGTTATTATCCATAGTAGTTCACCTCAGGCTGTACGGTGTGGTATGGTGCCCCTGCCAAATCAGGTATTTTAGCGCCCCACGTATAACAACCCTAAAGAAAACTGACACCCTCATAAATTTTCCGACACCCTAATATATTTTTAAATACCCCTATATGTCTTAAAATACACCCCGTATGTGAAAACCGAGCCCAAAATACGTTATGCCATTAAAAATAATTAAAAAACAAAGAAATTGGGTTTCAGGCGGGCTGCGTAAGCCTTCGCTTAACCCTTACGCGGGCCGCGACAAAGTGAAAGCTGGCTAAACCTTGGGCCGCCACGTGGCCAAACACCCGTCGACCCTATATGCTGACCCAGATCAGCTATGCCGTTGACTCCCTTTGACGCGGGCCGCGTAGCCCGTTGTCTTACCTTACGCGGGACGCGTAAAAAGCCAAATCAGGCCCTATAAGTAGCATGCATTGGCCTTCAGTCAGAAATCGTTCACGAATACTTTCTCTCTCGAATTTATTAAGGAATAGGCATAATCTCGGGTATAATACCCCCCTAAATAACGAAGTTCTGCTCAGTTGTAAGTATCATAACCCCTGGATACGTATTAGATACTCTGCCCGATTGATCTAGGGTTCTGTAACGGCTGTCGTGGTTCTGCCCGACGTAGTCGTTGGAATGCCGTCTCGGGGAGGGTATTACTAATGTTAAAATGGTTTATTATACTAACACGTGTGCATTTTTGTAATTTATAGATAATTCCCAGGGAACTCTTACTAAAAACCTAAGACAGCAATGTGAGTAATCTCCTTTTTGTAAACTGATTTTACAAAACCTTAAATATTTTACAATGCAATTTAGCAGTGATTGAGTCTTTGTAATTCTACGATTACTGCCGGTATGTTGGGGTTTTGTATACAAAATGTGAGACACGTTACCATTGGACGAAGAATTAGCCAATGTGTAATATGACCCACCAGTCAGGATTGATAGTACTGAATGAGTAATTGGGTAGATATAAACATTGTAATCGCTCTCAATACTATTTAAATTAAATTAATGTTTCTTGATTAAACTGGGATTCACTCACCAGTATTTCCCACTGACTAATGTTTTTAAAACGCGTTTCAGGTAACACAATGTGAAAGCCAATTAGAAGCCAGCTGGATAGCACTGAAGGCTTGGAAAAGTGGCTATAAAAGTTACCTAAATAAAGAAGGCGTTTTAACTCAAATGGGATTTATCCCTATAAAACAGTTTGTAATGAAAATTTGGGTTTTATCCCAATGTGTTTATTTCTATAAAATATGGTGTTTTACTCTGATAAAATATTTCATAACTATGATCCTGATGTAAATTTCGCTGCCAAATTAATAAACACTGATACCACCGACACTGAGTTCGCGGCCGCCCGTTCCCGGGACAGATAGGGGGCGGGGGTTGCGACATAAGGTCGTATCAGAGCTAAGCCACTGATTCAGCCACAGAAGCGTTCTGCTGACATCAAAATTTAAATTGTTAGGAAATAAATTACGGGAATACGTGCATAATTGTATTTCTTGTTATGTGTTATTTGACTATTTGTTAGTTTACAGTATGAGCGACCAAGGACCATCTGACGCGTACCGTCAATTGTCTGGTTCGCCTAAAAGCGAAGGTGCCTCTTCTCAGCCTGCCCTCTCAGGGTACTCTGCTGATACGGAAGAAGGAATATTCGTGTTTAAAGCTCAGTCCGAGGAGCCATTCCCTCCGAAAAGAGAGGATGGTTCAGTCGAGGGGCACATGAGCGTAGGAAATGTATGAAAAAGTTACAAGACCAGAGAGCACTAGCAGCAGCTAAAAGAGAAACCGATGCCTATGCCCAGGATATGATTAGTAGGGGTATAGCCAACATCCACATCCTAGCAACCACTGCAGCTGACCCTAACCTGGAACAAATGATAGCACCCCAACCACAACCACCAATTCCTGACCAACTGATGGAGATAGAAAACCCTGAAAATCAAGTAGAAATGCATGATTTCAACCCGGAGGAAAAACCTAGGGTACCAGCACCAAATCCATTAGACCCAAATTACGACCCATGGTGGGATGACAATAGGGACTATGTGCAACGTTACCCGATACACGAAGACATGCCCATGCCAAACTTAGGAGCCTACCCAGATTTGGACCCTCTAGATCCCTATTATGATAATGATGTATTCATTAGAGAGATTCTAGAAAATCCTTACCCATACCAGGCCCCTATACCTCCATACCAGGAACCCGCACCCCAGATTCCGAACCCAGTCCTAGAACCTGCACCCCCAATGAGTGCAAACAATGTACAAGAACTTAGGACATTTGGTGAGGAAATTTTAGAAAGTAGTGAAAGAATGCGACAGGTAGGAGAGCGACTCGTCTGGAAATACGACGAGCGCAATATGGATTTCTGGATGAATCCATATCCATGAATGTGATGGTGGAAATGGTAGTAATAATAATATTTATAATAATATAATATAATATGTGTGTATGTGTATGAAAAAAAAACTACGGATGCCTATTACTAGTAGCGTAACTTTAAATTTCAGTCGGTATTGTAATTTTAATTTCAGTACTGGTGTAATAGATGCATATTATATGAATAGAGTAAAGTCGCAATGATCGACGCTTTTGACCAAAGTGCGTGTCATGTGTTTGACTATATTAAATATTATTTTGTGAAATTAATACGTGGTAACTGTTTATAAATTCAGATGGCCGACGAAGGAAATCAAGAAAATCTGAATAACGATAACCAGAGTAACATTAACTTGGTTAATGAGAATCCGAACAACAACAATAACAATGGAAACCAAATGGATAATAGTGCCATCCAACACATAGTGGCACAAGGAATTATAGATGCAATGCCATATATTCTTCAAACTGTTAAGGATGCGGAAAATAAAAGTAAGCATAGTAGTAAGCAACCAACTGAACCAGAACACAGTGTGAACAATGGACCTGTACTTCAAGTGCCCATTCCCAAAAGAAGAAGAACCATGTCTTATGGTTGTTCTTATAAAGAATTCTGGTCCTGCAAACCAATAGAATTCTCGGGCAATGAAGGACCCATTGCAACTCTGCGCTGGATAGAAAAGACTGAAGCTGTTCTGAAAATAAGCAAGTGTGCTGAAGAAGACAAAATAATGTTTGCTTCTAATTAATTTAAAAACTCAGCCTTAGAATGGTGGAACACTATCCTCCAGTCAAGAGGAAGTGATAGGGTATACAACATGGAATTGGAGGAATTTAAGAATATGGTAGAAAGGAAATTCTGCCCTCCCAATGAAAATGAACAGATAGCAAATAAGTTTCTAAACCTTAGGATGACCGGGGTAGATAGTAAGGGTTATACTACCACATTCTTTGAATATGCTAGAATAGTACCAACCCTTGCATCACCTGAACCAGTATTAATCTCCCGTTATATCTGGGGGATTAATTGGAGAAATTAGACATGTAGTCAAGGCAGCTAAACCTCAAACTATAGAAGAAGCTGTAGAACTAGCAAACACCTTGACAGATGAATTAATCCGTACTAGAGAAGAAGATCAGAGAAGAAACCTAGCTCAAAGACTTACCCAGGAATTCCGATCTGGAAATTCTAACCGTGGGAAAAATGTAGGTTCCATATCTGCACCTTATTGCAAGTATTGCAAAAGGAAGCATTCTGGAAGATGCTCCATATATTGCAATTTCTGCAAAATATCAGGACACAAGGAAGAAGACTGCAGGAGGAAAGCCAACAACAGGATATGCTACAATTGTGGGGAACAAGGTCATATCAAGCCAAACTGTCCAAAATTAGCTCCAGCTACAAACAACAAGAACACTAAAAATGCTAGAGCATTTGTTCTGACAGCAGATGAAGCCAAAATGATTCCAGATGTCATAGCCGGTACGTTTTTAGTTAATGATGTTTTTGCTAAAGTATTATTTGACTCTGGTGCAAACCAAAGTTTTATTAATACTTCATTTTGCAAACTTCTAAATCAGTCATTAACTAAACTACCACAAGAATGTCTAGTAGAGACAGCAAATGGAGAAACGATTAGGATTTCTGAAATCTTGCGTGGAGCAAGAATATAATTTTTAAATCAAAAGTTTATTGCAAACATTTACCCAATGAATCTGGTAGGATTTGATGTCGTTTTAGGAATGGATTGGTTAATAGCCAATAAAGCCAGTATTTTATGTGATCAAAAGTCAATCCAAGTAAATTCACCAAAAGGTGAAAAGATCATAATTAAAGGAGATAAACCATCTAGATCCACGAAATTCATCTCTATGATGAAAACTGCAAGCTATATAAGAAAAGGGTCTATAGTGTATTTGATTTCTATAATCACTAACACTAAAGGAAAAGAACTAAAAGACATTCCAGTAGTGTCTCAGTTTTCAGATGTATTTCCAAAAGAATTACCAGGACTACCGCCAGACAGAGAAGTCGAATTCAGAATTCACCTATTACCAGGAACAGCACCAATTGCCAAAGTACCTTACCGTTTGGCACCCACAGAAATGCAGGAATTAAAGAAACAATTAGACGAATTGTTGGAGAAAGGATTCATACAGCCAAGCTCATTGCCATGGGGAGCACCAATTTTATTCGTTAAAAAGAAGGACGGATCAATGCGTATGTCCATTGACTACCGTGAATTGAACAAAGTCACAATTAAGAATCGGTACCCATTACCGAGAATCGATGATCTGTTTGATCAATTGCAAGGAGCTCGATTTTTCTCTAAAATCGATTTAAGGTTAGGATATCATCAATTAAAGCTACAGGAAGAGGACATTCCTAAGACCGCCTTCAGAACGAGGTATGGTCATTATGAATTTACTGTCATGCCATTTGGTTTAACCAATGCCCCAGCCACATTTATGGACATGATGAACCAAATATGTAAGTCATATTTGGATAAATTCATAATTATTTTTATTGATGATATTCTCATTTATTCTAAAAGTAAGGAAGATCATGCAAAGCATTTGCACGCTCTTTTAAGTCTATTAAGAAAGAAAAAACTTTATGCTAAATTTTCAAAATGCGAGTTTTGATTAGAACAGGTAC